>JAEANM010006751.1:0-18333 GCA_017656035.1 Myanophis thanlyinensis | reverse complement strand
AGGAATGCTGTTGATATAATTTACTTGGACTTCAGTAAGGCATTTGATAAAGTAGACCATAACCTACTACTTGATAAAATAGAATGGATTTGTAACTGGTTGACCAACCACACTCAGCATGTAGTCATCAATGGAACTGCATCTACATGGAGGGAAATATGCAGCAGGGTACCCCAAGGCTCTGTTTTAGGCCCAGTACTCTTCAGCATCTTCATCAATGATTTGAAAGAGATGATAGATGGGGAAGTCATCAAATTTTCAGACAACACCAAGCTAGCAGGACTAGCCAACACTCCAGAAGATAGGCTTAAGATACAGAAGGCTTTTGACAGATTTGAACATTGGGTGCTATCTAATAAAATGAAATTCAGTGATGAAAAAAGTAAGGTTCCACATTTAGGCAAGAAAAACAAAATGCACTGGCACAGTATATGTGGTTCCTTGCTCAACAGTATTGCTATGAGAGGGGTCTTGGAGTTCTAGTGAACAATCATTTAAATATGAGCCAGCAGTGTGCTGCAGCTTCCAAAAAAGCCAACACATTTCTAGGCTGCATAAACAGAGGGATAGGATCAAAATCACATGAAGTGTTAATACCATTTTATAATGCCGTATCAAGTTCACATGAAATGTTAATACCATTTTATAATGCCGTATCAAGATCACATGAAATGTTAATACCATTTTATAATGCCTTGGTAAGGCCACACTTGGAATACTGCATCCAGTTTTGGTTGCCATGATGTAAAAAAGATAATGAGAATCTAGAAAGAGTGCAGAGAAGAGCAACAAAGATTAGGGGACTGGAAGCTAAAACATATAAAGAATGGTTGCTTGAACTGGGTATGTCTAGTTTGATGAAAAGAAAGGACTAAGGGTGACATGATAGTAGTGTTCCAATCTCTCAGGGGCTGCCACAAAGAAGATGGAGTCAAGCTATTCTCCAAAGCACCTGAGGGTAGAAGAGAAGCAACTTAGAACTAAGGAGAAATTTCCTGACAGTTAGAATAATTAATCAGTGAATTAATTACTGATCCAGAGGTTGTGAAAACTCCAACACTGGAAGTTTTTAAGAAGAGATTGGACAACCATTTGTGTGATATGGTATAGGGTTTCCTGCCTAAGCAGGGGGTTGGACTAGAAGACCTCCAATGTCCCTTACAACTCTGTTATTCTATTCTATTGTATTCTATATAACTGAATTGTGGTGGAACAGTGATTAGAAAGCAGTATTGCAAGCTAACTCTTTCACCCCCAAGAGTCAATCCTGCCGTGGCTCAAGGTTGACTCAGCCTTCCATCCTTCCAAGGTTGCTAAAACAAGAGCCTTGAATGTTGGGGACAATATTTCTAGCTCTGTAAACTGCTTAGAGAGGATTGTAAAGCACTGTGGAGTGGTATTTAAGTCTACAGGTTATTCCTATAATCTGATTTGTAAACAGTCTAATGGAATAGCAACTTAAATTGGGGAAAAAAGTATGTTTACATATACATTAATAATTTATTGAACATTTAAGAGTTCATTTTTCTTGAAGAAAAGCATTCTGTCACTAATATTTTCCAACCAACTTGATTGTACCTGCCCTTCTATCCCCAAATGAAAGGAAATCATGGAAAGTCATATTCACATTCATTGGCCACCCATAGTCACTTATCAGTCATCTGATGAAACATATCATTTGATTCTAAAGCCAACAGCTAAACATTTACCTAGAAGTAAAAAAATCAATCATTTTGAAATGTTTGGAAGCAAGTTGCTTGCTTGAGATATAAGGTAATTATAATTTCTCTGCTTAAAATAGAGCAAAATCAATGCAGCTTGAAACTCAGGATAGATGTAACTGAATCGTTTCTGTATCCCTTTATTTACATAGTGTTTTCCTTTCCTAGTCACAGGGCACAATCATTCCAAGAATACATCCCTTTGCCTGGAATTCAGATTAGTTTAACCTTTGGGTTCCTCACTGGAATAAATGAAAATACTTTATTTCAGGAACAGGCTTGATTTACATCCCAATCCAAATTGGAAAATAGGCCCATAAGTCCAGTTATCTGAATATACAGCTGTAGCAGACACAAGATATTATTCTGTATGTCAAGCAATAAGTATGCACTTCTAATCATTCTTACCAGTGTTAAGACAGTGATTCTCAACTTTGCGACTTTAAGATGCTTGGACTTCAACTCCCAGAATTTCCCAACAAAGCTGGCTGGGAAATTCTGGGAATTGAAGTCCAAACATCTTAAAATTGCCAAGGTTGAGAAAGACTGTTCTAAGAGGTAAGCAAACACAATCCCCAATTGTTGACTTGTCATGGAAGAGTCTATGATCTTTTTTCATCTAGTTCTAGGGTCCTGACAAGTTTACAACTCAGGTTAATCTATCCTACGTTGATGCCTTTTACATGTAAAGAGGCTAAAATGATATAATACACTATTCCAAATGATTATTTACTTATTCAAGTGAAGCAGCAAATGCAAGGCCAGTTTGTGCAATGCCACACAGAACAGAAATTTCTGGCCATCCGCTGTAAACCATCAGCCGACAGTATGAATTATGAAGCAAGAATAATATTATCTTTGCCTGTATAACTACAGATGTTATTGATGACCACAGTTCCCTCCAGACCTTTGAAAATCCAGATCCGTTGTTTGACCCATTGACCTTCTGCAGTAATGAGTTCCACAGGTGGATGCTACATAGCATAAATATTCCCCCTTTGTTTGTCTTTTGTGCTGCCTTGTACGTCTATGGTGCCCCATTCTCATCTTATGGGGTCAGAGCCAACCCTGGCCCCTGCCTTTCCTTAACACTGACTGGTAGCCTGGTTTGAGGCTGGCTTATCTTCCTGTGCTTCACATTCTTTTGAAATAAATTTCAGCCCAAAATGTTTTCTCCTAAATACCACCCACTAGTTCTTAACCACATATGTTAACACTGGTATTTTCCGTATGTTTGAGAAGGCATTTGAATTACATTACATTGATATATTAATGGATTTGCTTGCACAGAGAAGATTCACCATTCTTATTTTTGTTATAGGGGTCTTCTGCCTGGACCATGAAATGATAGTTTTCTGGTTACCCTAAATCATCTCAGATACAATACTTTTTCCAAGGAAACAGTTCCCAGAATTTAGCTGGAATGCATTCTACTGTGCATTGAAGAGCCATGTATGAATTTGAGATGACTCAGGACTATGTAAATTTTAGGAGATGGGAGATCCCTGCACCAATGGTAAAGTATATTTAGCTTGGTTACAATGGTGGGAGACACATTGTTTTTCTGAGAAACGAGAGAGGGAGAGAGAGAGAGAGAGAGAGAGATAAGTGATGAGACATGCAATATGAGATAACTGACCCTATGAACTACCTATTTGCTTCTGATGCTAGATGCAAATATTTAATTCTGGGTCATAATGTCATACTTTTGGTCATTGTAGCTGTACTGTGCTGGAGACTATCATTTTAACTTTCAGCAAAAATGGACGATATTGCTATGACAGAAATTGGAAAGGAAACTAGATCCAGTTGTTAAAGCACAATCAAATTCAAGATCAGAATATTTCTATCAAGAATTTGTCCTGGCAAGGCAGGGGGACTTGGAGATGTGATTTCTTTCTCTGAGCATTTTGTACACAACTGATTGGATTGGAAATCCCAGTAAAAATCAAAAGTATAACTATAGATTGGAGATAAAAATGCACCCAGATTCAGAATTTATCTATATGTGCATAGGTGAAACTGTTTGTTTGTTTGGTTGTTTGTTTGTTTGTTTGTTTGTTTGTTCGTTCATTCATTTATTTATCTAGCCACTCATCTCATCAAACAACTCTGGGCAGTATGTGAGAGAGAGAAAAATCTGTCTAGACAAGAAATTCAGTCTGATTAAGAGGGAGAATCGCAAATTGTCTATTCTGTACACATAAACCAGGTATATTAATTTATCATCTTGCTTCTAATAAATATCTATCCAGCTTATCTAAAAAGCCAGGGCCACATTTTTTTCTTGGATACACATCAATCAAACTTCTAAAAATTAATCTATTCATTAGCACCAACCATCAAATTTGTTTCCCAACCAACCCAAACATTTTCTGTCTTCCCAATTTCATAATCAAATAAAACCCAATAAACTCAAAAATGTTCTGATAATGTTTCTGCTGTTTATTGTGTGGATTGGTTGTGAATGCAGATGTTTGGATTTTTGCTGTAGAACCCTTTAATTAAGCAACATATTACTATTGCAGGCCAACTGGAGAGTTGTTAAGATCTCAGGCTTTTAAAAACTCTGTTCTGGGGTGCGTTTGTGTGGAAATTCACATGAAATATCATTGAAAAGTCTGCCAAGCACAAGTTGTTTTACAGGTCATCATTCTATAAGATAAAGAACAGACTTATACTGAAACAGACCATAGTGATATCTCGGGAACACATTCCTGCTTGCATTTAAGTGTTGCAGGAGAAATCTTTCCTGTTCTTGCTACGTGAGATTATTTAAACCAGAGACTGAATGTGGGATCAAATGTACTCTACTGTTGAGCTATGGTATTTAATACATTTGCAGGCTTCATCCAGCTTTGATCTACTTTGTTTGAATTTTTTAATTAAAGACTTTACAATCTACCTTTTTTCCGTTATGTTTATATTATAAAATATATAGCATTTTAATGATCTAATGTAAAATCCACCCCTGCAGTATAACATTATATAAGACAGCTTTTTGATTACATAGAAAATCAAGTGAGTTTCTAACTGCAAAAGCATGGGAATAATAATTATTACTTGATACAGGTTATTGTAATGACTTTAATCAGAATCTCACAAAATTGTGAATATTTCCATCTGCCATTAAATAGCATTTTTTAAAAATGTAATGTCCACTGTTTTTTTTACCTTTCAAGGTTATGTGCTCTTGGCCTGCTTATAGGCAGTAAATGTCTCCTATATTTTTGTAGCAAGCATTCTGTGCTAATTTAATTTTGCTGGGTGTTTTGAACTCTCTTTTGATCGTTCTTTCTTTCTCCTTTCTATTATTTTTGAAAATTGAACCTGCACATTGTAATTCAATTGTTTCTGCCTGGCACTTGGGAAAAGATAAAACAGCTTTGTCAGGCTACAGAAGTTCAGATTTCTCTGGAATTCAGGAGTGTGACAGCCAATTAAAGAAATGTCACTGATTAAGAAATAATTTTATACATATTTATTTACATCTCACTTGAACGGGAGCATATTTCACTGCTGAGATGTCCTCCAAACCCTTAAAATGAGTGACCAAGAGATCTCTTTATTATAGTAAATGCCCTTATGCTGCAAATTACAACAATCAGGAACCTTCTCTGAGGTAAACATTTTAGATCAACATAACTACCTATCTACCTAATCACCTATCTCTTTATCAATTATGTTACCTATAACAGTGTTTCTGAACCTCAGCAACTAAGATTTTTGGACTGCAGTTCCCAGATTTTCTCAGGCAGCAAGCTGGGTTAGGGAATTCTGGCCTAGGGAATTCTGGCAGTTGAATTCCATACCTCTTAAAGTTGCTGAAATTGAGAAACACTAAAATAGATACTAGTAGCCCATTTTTCATAAAAAAAAATCACTTCCCCACAGAGTCTTCTAAAATATCATAGTATAAAATATCATAGTACATACTAAATCATTATTTCAAGTATGTTAGGAAAGGTGCTTATTTTCCATTTAGTCTGTTTCTTACATTTTACAAACAATAATACGTAAGATTGGGGAGTTAATTGCCAATATTATAACGGTATGTATCAATGATTTAATCCATTTCTGCCTTTCACATGGGACCCAAAGTGGCATATATTCATCCTCCAACCGCAAAATGCCATGGGCTGAAAAGGACTGTGATCTAATGGATGTGAATAGATTCTGTGGGTGAATTAAGACTCGAGTCTCCTCAAAAACCTCTACATTGCTATCAATAGGCAACATGAACCCACTGTACTATATTCCATTATCACATTGTTTACATTTTGGGTATCTAGATTCCAAACAGGATATTGTAAGGTTCTAGAAAATGACAACCAAGATTTGAACATTTTAAATTAGAAGCAAGTGTCAATCCTGAAGCAAACATGGTTGGGGCCATCTTTAAGGCTTGAGGGCTGCCACTAAATGGGAAGGGTGGGAAATAGTTAGTTGGGGTGTTGTAGTCAAAATAAGAAGTTTTCCTGTGGAAACCAAGGTAATTCCAACAGATGGCTGGGAGAGGAGGAGTGAAGTAACCAAGCAACTGGCCAGCACCTTGATTGGACCATGCAACTGATTACTTGGGGAAGGAGGAAAACTTTCTCTTTTAATTCTGGAACTTTTAGAGTCAGTTTTCATCGTTGTGCCAATATGATGTATCCAATAAAATTGTCCTTTGAGGAATCTACCTGCCTTGGAGTTCTGCTTTCTATGGGTGCATTACTTGAAATGCTAACAAAAGGTGAAAACAAAGTTGCAAAAATATGCTAAGGACTTTTAAAAAAAAATGCTGCCTCACTCTTTATACTGACATTCACCGTAATCCCATTAAGAGAAATGTTGAGACTGCAAAGAAAGATGTTCAATGTATGACAAAGCTGGGCAACCCATTTCTAAATGCAACCTACATAATATTTTGAAGGTTCTGAGGACTACAAAAGGCAGGGCAAAGAAGCCCAATGAGAAAGGGATTTCCCCCTCTTTCCCCCCATGGGATTTCTTTGCTTTTTAAAGTCTTTCAACTTACTGATAGATCCATCAGTATCTGTAGTTGTGGATCTATCTTGAAAATGATTCTTACTTTAAAATGGTGTTCACCGACAATGGTCAGAGAAAACTCAGAAGGAATAGCTGCCCAGAGTTGTTGCAAGTTTGATGGCATATAAATTTAATAATAAATAATGAGATTTGGACTGCATAGCCTTGGGGACTCACCATCAGAGGTGTTTTGAAAAGAGGGGAAACATAAAAAGGTGAAGACATTGTGACCATGTGACTGAACCCTCACTCCCTTTTTTAACATATGAGACTTGCAAAACATTTCAGGGCTTCAGTCAGATGGTTGAAGGCATTTTAGATGTCTCCTGTCTCTCTCATGGTTTAGCTTTTCATGAAAAGGGTCACTTATCCCATTCTAACTCAAGGACACCAAGGATGAGATAAGGAGATCTAGAAAAAAAAGTTGTGTGTCCTCATGTTTGTACTGTGGTCAGGTGAAGTGAGGAATGGTTCTCAGACTGCTTTAAGAAAAGATTAGGTACACATAATCCTCAACTTACAATATTTTTTTTAGTGACTGTCCAAAGTTACAGCGGCATTGAAAAAATGACTTATGACTGTTTTTCATGCTTATGGCCATTGCAGCATCTCTCATGTGATTAAAGTTTAGATGCTAGGCAACTGACTCATATAAGAGCTGTGGTTAGAATGTGGTCCTGCAGGCTACTTCTTCTGAATGCCGTTTGCCAGCAGTTCAGAAGTTTGAATCTCACTGGCTCAAGGCTGACTCGGCTTTCCATGTTTCCAAGATTGTTAAAATGAGGACCCAGATTGTTGGAGGAAATATGCTGACTTCTGTAAATTGCTTAGAGAGGGTTATAAATTGAAGTGTTATTGCTATTACTATGACAGTCACGTGGTCATTTGATCACCTTTTCTGACCTTCTAACAAGCCAAGTCAATGGGAAGGCCAGATTCACTTAACAACGGGGCTACTAAACAACCACAGTGATTCACTTTAAAACTGTAGCAAGAAAGGCCATAAAATATGGCAAAATTAATTTAATAACTCTCATTAATCCTAACCCCAAATTAACATTAAAAATACTTTCCTGAAATTTGTGTTTTTCTTGTTTCCTTGGTTTTGCCATTTATGTAGATTTGAAAAATATATCAGGAGAGTGACAAGCATTTGACTGGATCTGGGTTAGACTTAGCCTGGTTCAGTGTACCTCTTCTTACAGTCTGTTCTTGCTATCATCTGAAGTGTTCATAAAGTTCCTACAAGAGGAAGTTACTACTGAGTTCCTGCATATTTTCTGCAATGGCTGTTTATAGTAGGGACATCTAGAAATGCCCCGTGTTTAATTTAATATCTACTTATTAAATTACTTCATGTAGATTCCAAGAATATGAACAGTAATGAAATTGTGATGATGATGTTGATGATGAGGATGATGCAATGCTTATTAAATTTGCCACCAAAAAGTGACTTATAACAGCAAACCGCAATAAAATGATGAAATAAATCAGAGAATGCTAGCTTTAAAATTTAGATGGTACAATACAAAACCATAGACCATGAACAATAGCATCAATTACAAAGTGATATGAATTAACAACATCCAGTTTCATGTGCCACAAAATCATTCCCCAAAGGTCCTCTGGAAGAATTTGATTTGGAGTCCCTTCTGGATGATTATTGCTGGGGAGGTCAGCTTAGCTTCTAGACTAAAATATAAGTCCTATGACTGAAAGATGATGGATTATTATTATTTTTTTGGCTTCATTCCATCAACTCACAAAGCTGAAGTTAGTGCTTCTCTTTTTAAACTAATACGTTAAAAAAATTAAAATAACTAATTAATTATATTATGTACAAGTCCTCAGACAGAGGAAGCCTTCCATGGTGATGAGCATAGTGAACATGGTTAATGTTTCCAGTCAAGGGAAAACAAAAATAGAAGCAAAATGCAGGAAGTATAAGAGGAGACTCTTATCATATTAAAATAATACAATGGTGGGGTGGGGGAAGGGGATTTGAATAGCAGCTTAGATTATTAGGGACCTTTTATATTTGTTTTTGTGAGTAATAATAACCTATGTGATGACAACTCAGTGGGGAATTAACACTCTTATTTTGCCATTTCACTGCCTTTTCTTCCTTCCTGTGACTATTTTAAGAATTGTAAAAAGATGGATTAAATGTAGTCCATATTCAACAGAAGACAATGCTAAATGTAAGAGAGTAACTTGTAATTTGCTTGTTTTTCACATGAATCTGCATCATTTAAAGTGGAATTTTAATTGGAGTGTTATTCCTATACCCTGTTTGAATGCCATAACATCATTAAGTGTCATCACCTCTTTTGAGATGCAGGATCTCTTTGATGGAATCTGCATCAAAGATCCAAAAAGCCTTGAATCCCCATGTTTTCTGGAGAGAAATTTTTTTCTTTGTTTTTTTTTAATAGAACCTTTTGACTCTGCACTGTATGTGTACGATAGGTTATTTGATTCTTATGATATTATCATTTGCAGTTTCCTCAGATCAGTTCTTGCAAATTAATGTTCGGGTTGCAGGTAACACGTCAAGTTTTCCACTGCATCAGTCTCTTCAAATTCCCCAAGGCTGCTTTAGCAACTCATCTGCAAAAATGCAGCTATCCTTCTTTTCCTTTAGCTACAACCAGTTTCACTCACAGAGCTGAGATAGAATATAAATGCCATTGGATTGGAGCAGCTGTTGTAATTCAGAAGCTATTAAGCACTAACAAAGGAAACCACAACATCTCAGAGAAAATTACTCCCTCACTTTGCATAACTGTACAGCAAGTCCCATTTCAATAAAACATGATCATATAATGACTGACATCACTTACGGTTTGGTAGTGTAAGTTAAACTTTTTTTTTTAGCTTTACAAAGCAAGCTAGATGATTCATGTATCCATGTATAAAATTAGCTCAGGGCTTTAACATATTCTAAACCACACAGAAACATATTATGAACCATGGTGGTGCAGTGGTTAGAATGCAGTACTGCAGGCTACTTTTGCTGACTGCCAGCTGCCAGCAATTTGGAAGTTCAAATCTCATCTGTTCAAGGTTGACTCAGCCTTCCATCATTCTGAAGTTGGTAAAATGAGGACCCAGATTGTTGGGGGCAATATGTTGGCTCTTTAAGCTGCTTAAGGAGGGTGGAAAAAGCACTATGACGTGGTACATAAATCTAAGTGCTATTGCTACCCTATCTTCTCATTTCTACAATAAAACATATGTGAAAAATCAACAAAGAGCTCATATAGAGCCCATATAAGAGCTCATTAATTGAAGTGAATTTTCAGCTATGTAGGATGAGTATCTTCACTAAATCCCAGGCTTATTGTAGCTAAGAGTTCTTAATAAAATATCAAATCCTGGAGTGAAGTTTTGGAGTCTAATTCAGCATCACATGTATACCTGTTATAGCTACATTTTAGTTTATTTTTATTATGTATGCATGCATGCATGCATGTACCTGATTGCTTTACACAGTCTGTATTACTGACCAGGACCAATGCTGGCTAAATGGCTGTATGGCAGTCTTTGTAGATTTCTTGCACTGGTAGGAACAGCAATGTTCTGGAAGAAAAGGTTCATGCTTTGGCTCTGCAAAATATAGTATAAACAAGTCTTAACTCATACATCATTGGAGCCATAACTCACTTGTTAAAACTTCACAGAAAATTGGTACAAACAACAGAAACGCATACTGAGGTTTTAAGCTGCCAGTTTTGTAAGCTGAGCATATTTCAAAAAAAAAAAAAAAGTGTGTGGGGGGATGAAGGAACGATGAATGCACAACTGCTTAAATAGCCTATGTTGTTTTTTGGAAAAAAGAAATGGAAAGTACTGCTTCAGCATAATTCTCTGAAAATATTAATTTGTCAGTAACTATCAAAAAATCATCTGGAGGTTCAATAGCTCATATCAAAATTTGGTGTCTGATGTCAGATTTTAGTTTTTGAAACTGACAGTGATGAAAACTATACATTTCTGAAGCAGTAAAGTTTAGCATCTCACTTACTTGCCACCAATACCACTCCATGTTTGGTCAATTCTTATAAAGCCAGTAAGACCATTCTAAAATTTCAGAGAATCCAAAAAATAGGGGAAGAACATGTAAGATGAAAGCACCAATGTGAAATATGGATTGCATGTGTATAAAACACAGTGTAACAGTCATACAAAGCCACTAGCCATAAGTAATCAGTAAATTAAATGTGTAGTAATGCAAAATCTGACCATAAATGGTAAGATGGCTTGGCTGACATGTTTTTAAATAGGAAAGATTAAATAAGAGGCACTTGAAACAGCAACTAATTCATTCTCTGCTATGCACATGGACAATTGCTAGTGGTTGTTTAGAAACAGCATTTCTCATTTTGCCTGCAAGTACCCCCAACAGTACTTTTGAATTTCAGCAATAGAAATATAGAGCACGCTCCATAAATTGGGGATCATTGGCAGTACTTTCATATTACTTGCTGAAGCAATTCATCCTTTTCTAGAAATTATAAGTGGATATTTATATATTTATATAAATCTTCCCTGGCTGATCAAATTCTGGTTGTCAACATTACTTGGCTCTTTAGTTTATTTGTTATGGGCAGATAACCTGGTCAGTTGAGGCATTTGGAAAGAATGGACATAGTAGTTCACTAAGCTGATGGGTTCCAAGATTTTTCTTGGAGGTTTCTTGTTTCAGGAACTGACAATCCTTCTAAAATTCTGATTAATCCCTTGAACATGGAAATATTCAGTTGAATATCCTATTCTTGAACACACAGTAAGATTGGTTCTTTGGTTCTCTGATGCACTGACATCACAGAAAAACATGAGGCCTGGGGATAGAAAATTCAGGATGAATCTTTTTAAATTAGATGGGCCTAATCTGTGGTAGTATTGATGGCAAATGTTTAATAGGAGATCATATATTAGGTGAATTTAAAATAATAGTTTATTGGAGTTAGAGGGACATGATTTGAGATTTTAGTTTGGATGGTTAAGCTTATGGTATGATAAACTTGAAGTTAATATTTACATTAAAAATAATTTTGGTAGACATGCCATACTCAGAGTTTTGAATAGTTATAAAGCAAGATTGTCTTTTAAAATCCCCTTAGGTTGTTATCGAAGGAAGCTTTTTTAAAGAAGAGAAATGATGGCTACAGCAAACTAGTTGACATATGCTAATTTATTAACGTTTATTGACCAAAATAAAAAATAAAAAAGAGTTGAAAAAGGAAGGTATATTTGTCAATAGTTTGCTTATTGCATGATTGGTTCAAAGATTCAAATTGGATTAAAAAGAATTAAGCTTTTGGAGATGAAAAAAGAGGCTTTGAAAGGGACTTATGTACTCAGAACAAACACTTAATTGCAAAATTATATAAATTATTGTAGAAAATGAATCAGGAGGATGAATGTATTAAAGATTGCATGATTAAATGGGAAAAAATTTCTAGATATGTTGGAAGGATGGGAATATATCTGGATTATATAAGGTTGATTCAGAATTTAGTAAAAATGGATGTTAAGTTGAAGCCAGGAGTCCCTTTTTTAGGTATCATGGAGGAGATTGTGTATCAGAGCTTAAACTCATGTGATATTTAATCCTCTAAGAATTATGTTGGCTTGGTTAAAAAAAAATCACACTGCACTGGTTTCATATAAGGCTGTTAAATCAGCTGGGCTTAGATAATCACACATTTATCCTATTGATATAGATAGAACTAAAGTCAACCCTGACTGGACCAACCTCTTGCTATTTCATTATTAGCTTAATGAAAAAGAAATATTTTTGATTTTTTTTTGTAGTTTCCAGAAACATTTGGGATGCCAGGCTTCTTTTCTTTTCTCATAAATCTTTCCTGTTGATCAACAGAGGGAGAGATTCTCATAAAGAGTATGTCAACAGAACATATAATTATTGCTCTCTGACAGATGGAATCTGGCAAATGCCCAAGTCTCTCTTATATCTGTATATGGTCCCAGCAGGAAGAGTATCAAAAGATTCTACCTGTCTCTTTTCTGTAAACATCTAGTACTTGTGATTCAGAGTAGGGGTAGAAAGAGTCGGAGTTCAAAGATAACTTTAAAATGTGAACTTGTCAAAGCTTTGGTAGGATGACATACTAACATCATTGGTGGAGTAGCCTAAACAATTTTGAGGGAAAGAAGTTCTTGCATTACATAAGGATAAAGTAAAGGAATAAAAACTCTGTATTAGTAAATACATGCTTTCAAGAAAGGTAATTAATCCCCCCCTTTTTTTGAGGGATTGCAAAATATAGTAGCTAAAGCTTTAAAGTTGGTGTGTGTTGTGTAGTAAAATTTTAAACTTGGTGTATCTGTATGCGGGAGAAGTTAAAAGGCAAATAGGTCCTGCAAATTAGAACTTCATCCGGCTTTTTTTTTTTTTTTAATTGTCCTATCTTTTAACTCCCAATTATGGTTTATGGGCCACTTGTGCTTTTCTCTCTCTCTTTTTTAAAAACGTCATCCTTCCATCCATCCTTCCATCCATCTTTAGACTTCAAATTTGAAAAAGCACTAATAATATCCTGTGGGCTACTTGGATGAATTACTGATGGCTATTCCTCATGGAAATTCTTAAAAATATACCTGTAGTATGAAATGAATGAAACACATCTATTTTAATCAGCTCCTGCTATTGGCGAGATTTTGATAATTTTTCTGCCTTCCTTGTACCATGTCTTCATATATGCTGAGACAAGCATACACAATCGGCAATGATTCACAGCAATGGATCTTTTTTTTTTTTTGTAGGTGGAAATGAGCTGAAGTGGTCTAATCTGAAAGGAATTCTGGGGAGGGGGGAACTGTGTTCCATCTTTTGCAACAGATACAATAGGGAGTTTTAAGGCATCTTAAAAATTAAGCTTTTGTGGATCACAGCTCATTAGCTGCATGCAACAGAGATCTAATAAAGGATTATAAAGACTTTCTGAAAACCAAACATCATCAGACATCACATGAAGTACACGGTGATCCATAAAATCCTATGTGACAATAAATATGTTAGCCATTAAGATGCTAAAATGTTGTGTTGTATCTTCTCAATAGGTCCATGCTCAATTAGAGTAGCTATGAATCAACTGAATATATACTTAATGAAAGCTAACAAATTCCAGAAGCATCTACAAGTCTAAAAAGGCTATAATCAAACCTATTTTGTATCCTCTAGATGATTGCTGAGGATAAGACGACTCCTTGCATGATTGTCTTCAATTTTTTATTACATAGCCAGGTTTGTCAGAATTATGCCAGTAATTTTAGCAACAGCCTTTGCAATTTCCCATTAATTAATTCTTTAGAAGAGGTGACCCCAAATAGTGTTTTAAACCTTCAAGGTATTTAATGTATAAAGATTTCCTTAAGTATTAAATGAAGGGGCAAGAATGGCATGGATCTACTTCCTCAAATAACATATTTCCTTTTCCCTTTCCCTTTCCCTTTCTCTTTACTTTTCCCTTTCCCTGAAAGGCAAGTTTATTGATGCTTGAATTGTTTGCCCTTTGAGCCACTCTGTATGATCAGATATGTGCCTAGGAAATGACATTTGAATCTTGAGGCAGATCCTTTCTGCCTGACCCATCACTTGTTATTTTCTGGGTGCAGAAACAGTAACTTTATTTATACCCAGTTACAAACTCACCCTCTCCTTTTTGGATTCTCCAGTTTTGATTCAGAACCGCTGCTTTCTACCTGAGCAGTCTTAAGCCCTACAGAGTGGGTGGTCTCTCCAGCTCTTTGTTCCATTCCAGTAGAAGCTTCATCTCTCATTGACTGTGGAGCCTGGTATGCTTGCTCCCTTCCTGTGGCTAGTAGTTGCTACCCTGGCAGCCATTTCATCTTGAGCTGCCAGGCTGCTATATTGTCTGTTGGTTGGCAACTCCATTTTTTCTTTTTCTTTTTTAAATTGCAGTTGATCCTAACTATGGCCTATTAAATCAATGAACTGTCCTCAACTATAGAAGCATATTCTCCATTCAATCCTTACATCTCCCAGTGGGCAAATTTCCCCTTTCTGTCTTAGGTGGTGAAGCCTGCTGTCCTTATGTTCTCACCCCTTCTACACATTACTACAGTTTCCCTTTTGTATAACTTATTTCTTTAAAATATATCTTTAGGTTGACATTGAAGAACATTACTTATTTTGTTTCTGTGAAGCTAAGCTAACCTTCTTCCTTGCCACAGAATTTCTATGGAGCTAGAAAGGTGGAGGGAGTGAAAAGAAGTGGTAGACTAACCCATGCAGGAGCTAGCCGGGGAGGCTGGCCTTCCCTGCATGAATGGAAAGGATGAAAAACAATGAAATGGCCAACCAGAGGCCCCATTATCAGTCCACTGCAATTCATGATGGATATTTGAAGCTGGCTAAAGGTCTATGGAGATTCTCAGTAATCCAGGTCATGGTTCTCCCAAAAGTGCTTTTTCAAGAGCCAACTTGAATATAATATATATCCTTCCATTATCCACCATCCAGGCAGAGCTGAAGATGCTTCTTGCACGAGAAGCAAAACATCTTCAAAGAAAAACAAGAATGTCCAGTTGTTTCTTGAAAAAGCACTTTTGGGTCAAGCTGGCTAAAGAAACAAACCATTTCAGCTACAATACAGTAACGTGTAAAATCAAACCTCCATGTACATTTCTTTGGGGTTTTTTTTTGCACACGCATCTACACATACAGTATGATGATGATTGAAAACTAAAATTGTAACCTCAGCTAATCCTACTAAAGGCTCTCCAACAGATGTGATGTGAGGAGCCACCCAAATGCTTGCTGTTTTATTATTAGTACCTGTGATGGCACATTAACACGTGGAATAAAGCCCCTGTTATGAGTGAATCAGACAAAAGGTCATGCTGTGTTAAGTGCTTTGTGAAAATAAAGTAATATGAAGCATGCTAATGAATTTGAGACATTTCATTGCTACAAGCCAGAGATGCCTATGCCAGATTCCTAGCAGCCACTCATCTAAATTGCATTTGTAGTCAAAATACATCTGGCTTTTCATTTCATTTCTTTTTTTTCCCTCGCTGGAGGCAAAAGAGAAGGGCTGCTACTACAGTGTGCCCTGTTATGGATTCTTTCTCTCAGGCCTCCTGGTTGGGAATTGACAGTTTGCGAATCAGATGCTTGGAACTGAAAAATGTTCATTGAAAGTAGGAACAAAAACTGACGCCTATTCTGATCTCCGGCACTGTAGATTATCCTTTGAACTCAGGAACTGTTTGCTTCTTCTTTCCCTCCAGGCTAAACTATGAGCAGATCTAGGTCTGGATTGATTTACTTATTGGTCACTATTGAGAGCAGGATGGGGGGAAAGGAAGTTTATACGGTGTGGCAAAACAATTTGCAATTGTTCAGTCAAAACACAGAGAATTGTTTGGAGAAAAAAACAGTCACTGTACTATATAGGCAAAGCATGTATTTTCAGGTAATATCAAATTGTATCTTTATAATAGTCATAGACCATCATAAAAGTAATCTACTTTGGGAAATTTAGGTAGTCCTCAACTTAGGGCCACAATTGAGGCCAGAATTTCTGTTGTTTGGTGAGGCGGTTGTTAAGAGAATTGTGCACAATTTTACAATCTTCTTTGCCATGGTTGTTAACCAAATCACTGCAGTTATTACATGAATTATGGAGTCATTAAGCAAATCTAGCTTCGCCCATTGACTTTGCTTGCCAGAATTTGGCAGGGAAGTGGGCAAATGGTGATCCCATTGCCCTGGGACTCAACAACTCTTGTAAATATATGCTAGTTGCAAAGCACCCAAATTTTGATCATGACATTGTAGGGATGCTGCAATGGTTGTAAGTTATGAGTCACTTTTTTGAGTGCTGTTGTAACTTTGAACACTCACTACATGATTGATTGTAAGTTGAAGATAACTTTCTCAAAGGAATTGACCCATGTGAATCTTTACCTTATATGATGGATATAGATATTAGTCCATCATCTGAGGAACCCAATGGTAAAATGTTACTTGCTCCAAGCAGAAAATTCTGTTCAGGATTCCAACCACCTCTTGCCTCTTAGCAGAATATTTGATTCTTTACTCCTAGGCTTTGCTTTTCTATGTGCCATTATAAATAATTCATCCATTAAACATATTCAATCTTTAACTGGCCTGGGCTTGGGTAATGGTAATGATTTTTCAGGGTTTTGCAAATGTTGATGTTCTCCCAGGCAAAATGTTCTTTCTCTCTTTCCTTTAAAAAAAAAGTTGAATTCACTCCAATCAAACTGATTGAATGGAAGCGGATTGGGACTTTTGTCTCTGCCTGTCAACATGACAACTGTCCTAAAAACCTAAGTAGAGCAGGATCATATTTGGTGCACATGTACATAGGAAGATAGCAAAAGAAAGACAGAGTTTGCAAATTAGTTAGATTCAATGGAAGGCTGCAGAGAAAACATATCCCCCTCAATGCAAGGTGGCTAGATTAAGTTACAGTGGTGATGGAGGTATCATTGGGAGTCGGAAAAACAGGTTAGAGATAGATCCTCATGGAGAAAATCTATCTAGTGGTTGAGAGTTGAAAATGACTTGATGGCACATAATCATAATCATCCATGCAGGGAGAACTTAAGGATAGTGGTCCAGAATGCATCTGGCTGCTCCCTTCTGAGGACCCCATCCTTATGTGACCAGAAAGTACTCTATTCAGCCAATCATGTGCATCCCAGTACACACTGTAGACAAACAAGAGAAAGGCAGAAAAGAAGAGAACACACATAGACATGTAGTATGCTATTTAATTACAGGAAAAAAAGATGTCTAATGGCTACTGCTGATAAAGAGATATGCAAACTTTCCTTTGCATATTTTCAATGTGTGTGTGTGTGTGGGAATTCCTTTGATGCATCTCTTTGGGCCTCACTTGGACCTCAACTTATAATGCTACTAACTGCTCCTGTCCCTCTTTCCTTTTTTGTAATATGAGCTTGAGTAGAGGATATGCAGGCTACCCGTGCATATCAGGGCATACATAGATATAAATATATGCAACTAAAGCACAAGGCCTCTGCTTTGATTAGAACTTGATCCACGCACATACAGAAGCAACACTTATGTATCCACTCTGATTAGATCCTCACTTACAAGACAAAATATATACACACACTCTGATTAGTCCCTAGGGGAAAAGTGCACACATACATAAAAATGTGACACATTTCATTACACAGAAGAAAATACAGACATCTACTATGATCACTGCTGCTAAAGTGATTGGGAAGAATTCAGAAATTGTGCCTTGCTTGTGTTGCCTACATGGTTGGTTTATTTATTGTTTTTTAATGGTGGCCTTCTTTTGGTTACAGTTTTCACAGCACTGAGTTCACTTTTATATGATATGATGTTCCACTCTTTGAATTACAATTCATTTTTGTTGAGGAATGAAGACAAAGTAAAGCAAATTGGTCAAAACAAATGCAGTCCTAGGTGCATTAACAGAGGGATAGAATAAAGATCACGTGAAGCGTTAATACCATTTTATAATGCCTTGGTAAGATCAAAACTTGGAATATTTCATCCAAT
>JAEANM010006750.1:6198-18333 GCA_017656035.1 Myanophis thanlyinensis | reverse complement strand
GAAAAAAGAAAAAGTTTTCTTCTGGGACTTTTCTTCTGCTAGTAACTAGTTCGGCAGGCCGGATTAAAAAGCCCAACAGGCCGTAGTTTGCCCATGTCTGCTCTAGGGGGTGTACTCTGTTTCTTAGCTGAGGAAGCTAGGCGGAACCCCAAGACAATTCTGTGGTCATCTGGCCAGCATGATTGTAAGCCAAAGTGCATGGAACACTGTTACTTTCTGACCAAAGTGGTGCCTATTTATTTACTCACATTTGTATGCTTTCAAAATGCTCGGGATGAGTTAACTGCACCCTGTCGTGCAGTGCTCAGGTCTCGAACCTGGACTGTCAGCTTTCCAGCTAACAAACTCAGTGGTCTTTAACCACTGAGCCATCGCACCCCTAGCTTGATACATATGGGCATTATATACAGTACGTTTGCTGTTATTAAATAAAGCCTATTTTGTCTGACACAGCTAGACAATGAGGCCCAATTTCAACCTGGTAACTTAAATGACCCAAAGTTCACCCACAGGAAGTTGCGCTTGGGGTTCTGAGCTGGGAAGCTGGAACTGGGATGAATTGGTCAGAGCTGTGTGTGAAAGCAAAGGCCGTAATAAGAGTCTTTGGAGAGTTCCAGCTGGAATCTTCTCCGCTCCTTGGAATGCAAGCCTTGTACAGTGGCAGTTCTGTACTGTAAAAGCCAAGAGTTAAGTCTCCCTCTTTTTTTTCTTTTTTCCCCCGTTCTTTCTTTTGGTCTCCCCCTTTCTACTTTTGCACACAGAAATTCTAAATGGGGCCAAACAGAGGAAGTGTAGCATATTGAGCACTGGGTCTGGCTTGAAAATGAGAGCTCTGATTTGGTTCACAAGGAATGGATTGTTTCAGCCTGTGGTGTCACTGCTGCTGGAGAGGGAGGATTCTTTATGTCTCTGTAATGCTGGATACTTGAGGGAAAACAGCTGGAACGGAGCTGGCAGCATCAGATGTGAGACCAAATGGGAAGCTGGGGAATATGGGTTAAACTAAGAGCCTGCAAAGGTCAGAGTTTTCCTTTGGTCAATTCTTGAGGAATGCTCAGTCTGTATTAACAGCCAGTCTTGAGAATCTTTAGAATGGGAAGCCCGGGATGGGGATAAACAGAAAAAAATTATATGACTGTAGCTAATAAAGTACATCGGAGTGGAGAGGATGAGCTCTCCTCTTCGTTTCCCTCCCCTTCCCCCCCCCCTTCCTTCCCACCTCCTCATTTTTGCTGCTGTTGCTGTTTTTGATTTTTCTTGTTAAAGGCTGGAAAAAAGAAGTCAATGAGAGTGTTTGAGTCCAGCGCAGAAAAGCCGTTTATAACCAGGCTTTTTTCAATGTGAAGTTTCGCCAGGCCAGGAAGACCACTGCCTGACCCAAACCACAGGAGCTTAACTAACAGGGCTCAGAGACTGCTAGGAGAGTGTCCTGCCTGGGCTGTGTAGGAAAGCAACGTGGAGATTGCTATTATTACACAATGTACGGAGGCAGAAAGGAAGATGAGGGCTGGAACACATTTTGGTGCCTGAGATCTTACTTTGTGCTAATTTAGAAGTGAAAATGGTATGTTCCGTTCTTTTTAAAGTGCTCTGTGTATATGAGAGGGAGTGAGGGAGGGAGGGAGGGAGAAGAAATTGTGAATATTCAGGATGAGAGATGAACTGTTTCAAGTTTCACGGTTTGCCTTGTTTTAAGGACTCTGGAAAAAGAGACGCTTCCCTGCCTTGAGCTGTGCAACAATTCCTCCACTAACATTTACTTTTGCTTCCCTGCCAGTCAAGAGAGCAATCGGATGATGAATCAGAAGAATCAGTGAAGTTTAAGAGGCTGCACAAATTGGTCAACTCAACTCGCAGAGTGAGAAAGAAATTGATTCGAGTGGAAGAAATTAAAAAGCCTGGCACTGAAGGTAAGAAATTAGCAGCTTTAACCAGAAGATTTGCTGGGTAGTGGTCAGAATGGTGTGGTGGAAAAGAGAGGGTGGGTATGCCATCCTTTTGGGAAAGCATGTGACAAAGTTGCCAGAGGAAAAGAAGAAACATTTGGTCGCCCTCTGAATTGATTTTTTTTAATGCACTGTGTTCAAGTTAATCAGCTGGATCAGAATAGCTCTTTGCATTAGCAGTCTAATTTTATGGCTGTACTATATTATACTCTGTTTTCAAGGTACCACGTGTGGCTGGATAGTCTTTCTTCTTTTATTGCAATATAATTATTTATTGGGGACAGTATCAAATGAAAAGGCTATAAAGAGGTTATTATTGGTAGATGGATGGACTGTACCAGACAAACTTTCACCACCTTCCCCTCCCTCCCATCCTACAGAAGTCTACAATCCCAAAGTAGGTTTTTGGGAAGTGCACCTGGAGCAGAAAGCTTTATCAGCCAAGCCTGAAACTGGACAGAAATGGGACAGACCCAAGGAAAGAGGCTCTCTGGTCCATAACCTTGACTACCAAATCCATTAGCAGCCTTTTAGTTCTGCGTTTGTCAGTATAGCAGGAGAATCTGCATAGCGAGTATACACTTTTCCAGGAAGTGACTAATGTTTCATGAGGTTTTCATTAATGAAATGTAATAGTGAGTACCAGATTAAAAGTTTGGGGGAGCAGAGTTACCAGTAGGAGCAAAAGATACATTGCCTTTCTGGTTAAATTTTTTTTTTTTTCTAAAGCCTCTGTCATTTTTGCTTGGTTCTTATTTTTTTTTCCCCCTGCAAGTTCTGAAGCCAAGAAATGTGACTCTTAAATGAGCTGTGTTGTTGGAGTGGGTGGGATGAAAAACCATAAGAGAAAATGCAAGTGGGGCTTATCCCATAGGATTAGAAAGCGAGTCAGTTTCTCATGGGATGCTGAAACATCTGCCTGACCGAAACCACACCCTTCAAGTTTGGCAAATGGTTCTTTCGGCAAGAGCGATGAGCTTGTCAGAAAATAGACATGTATCACTTGAATAGAAGTCAAAGAATGCCACAATTGATTCCATGGCGGAGAGAGAGTTTAACCCTTTAAAGTAAAGCATAGTGAGTTTCACTTTTATAGCATTTATTTGGATTTGATTTTAAAAATAAACTGACATATGGACATTAAATATTATTCCAATTCCTAATTAAGACATATACATTTAAATTTAGGAGAGGAAAAGAGAGGCCTGATAGAGATGCTATTTTTTTTGTATGTGTGTGTGATAATAAAAAAATATCTAAGGAACTCTAATTATTTTCAAAGCTCTTGAAATCAAAGAAAGCTTGTTCCACACTCACTCTACGGGTAGTCTTCAACTTATGACCACAATTGATCCCAAAATTTCTGTTGCTAAGTTAAACCTTTGTTAAGTGAGTTTTGCCCCATTTTACAACTTCTCTTGCCACAGTTGTTAAGTGAATCACTGCAATTGGTAAGTTAGTAATATGGTTGTTAAGTGAAACTGGTTTCCCCATTGACTTTTCTTGTCAGCAGGTTGCAAAAGGGGATCGCATGACCTCTGGACATTGCAACCGTCATAAATATGAGTCAGTTGCCAAGCATCTGAATTTTGATCATGTGACCATGGGGCTGCTGCTATGGTCGTAAGTGTGGGAAACGGTCATAAGTCACTTTTTTCAGAAAAGTAACAATCACTAAGTGAATTGTTGTAAGTCGAGGACTACCTGTACTGGTTTCCTATGAACTTTTACTAAAACCTTATATTTTTTTAAAAAAATATGTAATTCTAAAATAATAAATTAAGGCTATGCAGTCTTATCCATATTTGGCCTGGGAAGAAAGATTAACAGAGGATAGGAATTTATCTTGACATACATAGACACATTATTTTTGTAGTAAGGGTTGGATTTGGCCTCTAACTGAAAACATTTCTTGTAGCTAAGACCAATGCACTTTTGGTCATTTGCTATGGTGATACATCGCCTTAATAGCTTATTATTTTGATGACTGCATTGCAAGTCAAAAGGGGCATTTCAGCCTTCATCAATCTGAAGCTTTGATTGGAGCCAGTTGTTGGTATGTCTGTATTCAGCTCTATTGGTTGCCAGTTTGTCTTCAAGCACAAGATGGAGTGCATTTGGGACCAGATTACTAGAACACAACATCTTCCATTTTCTCTGCTCCCCAAACTTCCAATACCATAGATGCTTCCAATGCACCTAGATTCTGGCCTTCCTATTTTGGAGAAACGTCTCTAATGTCATTATGCAAAGAGGTTTCCACAGTAAATTCTACTACTTTCAGCTTTTCATGATTGGATTTTGTTTTGTATTCTTAGGATTGAAATTTAATTATTTTAAGTTAAATTAGGTTAGATTATTTTCCACAGAGCTTTAGTCTGCTTTCTAATATGATGAATATGTGACTGTTAATTTTTAGTATACTTAATCTTTGAGTTATCTGCTCTTCCAGCCAACATTTAAAGAATGTTTGTGTTTCTTTTTTTTTCTCATACAACCAGTCGTAGCTCTTGCTATTCTATAAATATGTAGACATTTCTTGCTGTGACCTTTCTAAGTACAACATTAGCCTTTTTAGAGTTGATGAAACACAGTGCACACTTTCCAGGATTTTATGAGAAGAGAATCAAATTGGTGCACAAACACTGAGTGAATGTATTGCAAGTTTTGAGTTCAAACAAAACCTTCAGAGCATTCAATTTAAAAGTTAAATATTCAGTGTATTTTGTTGGATTCTTTCCGTACTGTAACTTGTCCAAAGTAGATAAATATATCGTAATATGGTATGGATTTTCCCCCTCTACTAATAAGCAGGAGGAGGAGGAAAGGAATTCTTTAAAATATAGCTTTCCAAATAGAGTATTTCTATTCATGCATAACTTTCACTATATTCAGCTTGACTATAGGTATAGAGAGAGAAGATGTGTTATGATACCTATCATTTTCTTAACTCCTCCATGTAATCATAACTACGCAACAAGTTTGCTTCCCTACTTTCGCCTTTTCTTACTTAAAATGGCACGCTCTGTATGAAAACTCCCTCAGACAGAAATTCTGTCCACTGTTTTGCAAGATTACTGCACACAAACGAATGTCATCGGCAATAAATTCACAATTGATGACACTATTTTAAGCCCAAACTACCTATTTCTAATTTTAAATTCAATTCTTTGGCATCGTTCACAATTTTAGAAACAAAACAGGCTATATCCAGAGCTGCTGTTGGCTGCTGGCTCCTTCTGACATTCCTTTAAATATATGAAAACTGACAGACCATTCACTACACCCCTTTCATTCATAAACTCAGTCTTCGTATCTGGTTTTCCTTTGATCTTCCTTCCTATTTATCATTTTACTTTATTTAACTACATATAAATAGTTGAATTTATTCTTGCACAGTAAATTCTATTCCTTTCAGCTTTTCCCTATTGGATTTTTTTTTTTTTAATTCTTAGGGTTGAAATTTATTTTAAGTTAGGTTAATTGTTTTTTTGCAGAGATTTGGCCTTTTCCAAAAAAAAAAAAAATACTGTTGAGACCTGCATCAGTATGCCAGCATTGCTTCTATTGCGTCTGCTTTATTCCTTGATAGTGCCCAGAGTCTTCTGTTCTTCAACTACAGGTAGTCCTTGACAGTTCATTTAGTGACTGTCTCAAATTAACAGCAGCACTGAAAAAAGTAATGTGTAATGTCCAGGAGTCATGTGATCACCTTTGGTCACCATCTGACAAGCAAAGTCAATGGGGAAGCCAGAATCACTTAACAACCCTGTTTTTAGTATGGTTACCACACTTGACAATTGCAGTGATTCACTTAAGAACTGTGGCAAGAAAGGTTATAAAAGGTTATAACTCATTTAACAACTGTCTCGCTTAGTAACATAAATTTTGGGATCAATTGTCGTCATAAATCAAGGATTATCTGTATTAACTTATCCCTACACTTATTTGATTGAACAAGACTAAGAAGACTTCTTTTTGGGATATACTTCTGTCTCTCTCCCTCCCCCTCCCTCTCCATCCCTCCCTCTTGCTCTTTTGTCACAACCACATTAGCTAGTGAGAACTAATAAAGTGGTATATTCCCTTTCAGGTGTGGATGATCACTCCTTTGACATTCCCGCAGGACCAGATGGTAGACCGGCACTTTACTCTGGAATTCACAAGAAACAATTCGTTTTGGATAATTCCTCTGAAAAGCAGCCCGATAATGAAAGTGATTCACTGACCTTATCTCCTTCATCCAGCAGCCTGGACACTTGGGGTACAAACAGGAAATTGCTTAAGACCTTCAGCAAATCTGATAGTCGTGGCCTTATAAAACCCCCCAAAAAGCTTGGGACATTTTTTTCTTATCCAGAAGAGGATAAAATACCCAAAGTTTGCCGTTCTTTAACAGAGGGAGAAATGAAGAACCTTGGCTCTCTCAGTCATGGGGTAAGTAAAGAAAGCATTTGCTTTTATGACAGCAGGTGCAAGCATCATGTCCTGGTATCTTTGGAGGAAATCCAGAGTGTCAGGAAGCAGATCCGGCTAAAAAAGGCAGATCCTAATTATTCATGTTCTAGAGCTTTTCTCTGTCAGCGTCCTGCTAGGAAAGGTGTGTCGCCTTCCATCTGCGATCTGCAGCTGCTTCATCACAAACCCAAGAAGCTAGGAAGAGGTGGAAGCTGTGGCTTCTCAAACAGAAGGCTTCGAGGGTGCAATTCAGTCAGCGAATTCAATATCACATATGTGGTGGAAAGAAGCCTGTACAGTCACCTCAACCTATCGCATCTGGTGCGGCCTGTGACTGACAGAACCTTGAGCAAAAGTGAAGAACAGGAGTCGAGGCGGTGCCTACTGGAGGAAGAGGCGGCGGCAAAGAGGAAGTGGGCTTCTACAGTCGATCGCTGTACAAAAAGGGTTCTTTTGAGAATCCACCAAAAGTCTGTGAGTTTTCACCAAAGGTGGCCACAAGCTCCCATGAGGTTGCAGTCAACATTGCTTGGGTTCCCCCCACCCATTCCCCATCATGATGTTTGAAAGGCTTACCATTTCATTGACTTTCTCTTTTCTCCCTTCAACCTTCTCCTAATTATTGGCCAATGAGATTTTCTAATAAATATTGAGACATGCTAATAATTCTCGTTCCTTGTTCCTAAACTGACAACATTTTAAGGGCAAACCCTTACCTTTTAGAATCAACTAAATACAAGAAGTACATTTTCAGACAGAAAATTGCTTTTATGTTCCATATTTGGTTGAAATGAACAATATTAAGAAGAAATAAATATATAACTAAATATACGGAGAGAACTAGTTTCTCTAGTGGTTATGGCATCAGGCTAGAAAGTGGGAAAGTGTGAGTTATAGTCCCATCTTAGCCATGAAAACCACCAGCTGGGTGACCTTGGGCCAGTCACTTTCCTTCAGCCCGACTCACCTCACAGGACTGTTGTTCTAGGGAAAATAAAAGGAGGAAATGGAAACTCAGATTTATCACCCTGAGTTATTTATAAAAAGAATAAAGACAGGACAGATCAAAAATAAAGTAAATATAATTTTAATTAATGACAGTTGTACAGTGCATTCAGCTGGTAGATTCTGAACTGAGGAACTGTAGGATGGTTCAAATGATGCTGTCTGGTTCATCATATGGAGAAAGGTAGGCTTCAGATTTTCAGATACAGAATTTTAGGTAGAGATGTCACAATTTACCTTTCTACCCTATTAGGTTGACAAAAAAGCCCACCCATTACCCCTAAAGTACGGTTTGGAATACCCTCTCTCAAATTGGCTCCATGTGACTGATAAAAAGTGCTGTGAATCCTTTCTAGAAAGGAGTAGAAATGCTGCATAGATGAAACCAGAACAGGATCTTCATCCCAGCTCTTTTGGCACTTTTTATATCTTTCCAAATATCCCATGTGTTTGTTTTTTCTGTGCTTACTCCCATATTTTGTCAGGGCCACTCTGATCAGAGAAGCCTACCTTAAGTTTCTGCCATTGTCTGTGCTCCTTAACAAATTCTGTTTTCCTCAAACCTTTAGAAAGATCTGCAGCAAGACAATTCCACCGGAGAAGAAAAAGTGGGAGGGATCGTTTCCATTGCTTTTCTTGGCACAGTTGCAAGGCTGCAAGCCCACCAACCAGCTCATTATGCTGCAGATGACAATATCCAGGGAAAGCAATTCCCATGCATTGCAATTTCGGCATAACTGTGGCTTTCCCAGCTGCCAAGCTAGTAGTGGTGATGAGTGGGTGATGTGGAGAAATCATATTTCTGTGTACTCTGCATCATTAACTCCTTTAAATGTTGTGATTCATGCCAGGGTAGAGGGACTCAGATTGGAATCTCAGCTTATTCTTTATCTCTGTATGATGACTAGGTGAGGGAGAAGTAAAGCGTATGTGTGTAAAAGAGAGAAAGAAAAGTGAATGAGGAGAAAATATATAAATGAAAAAGATACACATAAAGAAGAAAGAGATAGAGGGGGGGAAAGGGAGATCCTACCTATTTTTTTGACTGGAGATCCAACCATCATCCCATTGTGTAGCTATTGATAACTTTCTTCTGAAAAAAAAATGTGGTTCTCAGTGGTTATTTTAAAAAAGATTGCCACTCTTAATTTTCATCAGGCAAAGATCTGTGCAGCACTTAGGATTGTAGTCCATAATTGCTCGGTAAAGTGAAACATTTAATTCCCAGCTCAGATATAGAAAAGTAAGGATGAGAGCCAGGGATCTAAAGCCGTCTGGGAAATTCATAGCTGAATTGTATTTTTGAACCAAGGTCTCGAGTTGAGCAAATCATGACTAGCATTCCAAGAAACTTAAGGGGAAAAAAATGATTCTGACAGACAAAATCTCAGTTTTGCTAACTTGCAAACTATGGCTGCAGTTGGCCAGTAGCCACTGTAAAGCTGTTAATTTTTTTTTCTAGGATAATTTATCCTTTTTCTCCAATTCATTGTATGTTAGTAGATTCTACCCTACTTTGTAACATATTTTATTAAAATAATCTCTTTGACAAAGTGGGTCTCATATGTATTTTTATACACTTTTCACTTGATTTCACATGATGTGCTTATATAAGAGGCAATAACATACTCTTAAAAACACTGCAAATTATTTGATTGTAAGCCCGTTACTGTTATTTACTGTGTACTGCTAATATTGGTAGCAGGAATTGAACATCCTTATATGATATTACCTAGGGAGTCTATATACCTACAGACTAGGTATGTTCAACCATGGCTGGCTGGGGAATTCTGGGAGTTGAAGCCCATAGGTCTTAAAGTTGTCACAGTTGAATATCCCTGCTATAGCTTGTGTCCGTCAGCTAGGAAGATACTAGATAAGCTGTAGGTAGCAGATCTTTTCTGCTGTGGCACCCTAATAGTTGAATCTCTCCCACACTACCAGCTACCCTTGTCACTGTTATGTTTCCACAGGTTTCTCGAAATATGGTTATGCCAGCAGGGCTAGGGTCCCCAGGAATGGGTGAACTAGTGAGGTGCTCCATTATTGTTAACATCCCTTTGTCTATTATTCTTCATCTTAATTTGGTTTTCATACTTTTTAATATATTTATTAACTCCTTTTAGCTCTGTTGTACAATGCCCAGATTTGTTTGCTTGTGAGAGGGGTGGCTATATAAATTGGTGTAATAAATAAAGTAAAATAAAATAAAATAATAACTAGGATTAGTTATGTTGGATTGCATCCTTGGAGACAAAGCTATATCTCTTCCTTTTTTTTCATATGAAAACTTGGATTAAGCCCTCTTTTATGAACAGCAGATGCTTTATACCTTGCTTGTGAAGGCACTATTAGGCACTATTCTACACTGTCTTCCTCTAAGATCATTATTCAAGTTTACTGCAACCTCAGGAGCTATGGCATCCCTTGTTAATAGGACTGATTACATGTATTGCTTTTACATATGTTTTGGGCATTCAAATTTATTTTAGTGGCCAAAGCATGCCTAGAATTTTTAAATTATGTGCATGATCATTTCATTTAAGAAGTTACAGTCTCTTCATCTACAGTTTTTATTTAGCATGTTTTTGTGAAGTAATCGGAAGTAATGAACTGTATGTCCAATAGCAAGCATAACAATCCAACTCCTTGAAATATAGCATATATAGCATATTTCCAAAAAGCAACTTTTAACTGTGAAGTTTCTTGTGTGTGTTTGTATGATTCCATATACCATCCATGCCAACTATGAATTCTGCTATCATACATGCTCGCTGCCTGCATACATTATACACAAATACATGAAGACTCCCAAATGTAATTTTTGTTTGATATTAAAAGATGGTATAAAGTTTCTGAGTGAACTTTTTAAAATTGTCATAGCATTCCTTTGCTGTTGACTTTATTGTTAAATGGATGTTTTCAGGGAAAAAATACAATTACATGTTCAACAGTAAAGGCTTGTTTCATTAGGATAAAGAACATACTTCATATAGGTTGTCTAGTAGAGCTTATAATTGGCTTTTAGTAATATATTAATTGTTAGCAGACTTAATAATGAGATATTATTTGCTATTTGCGATATTACTATTTGCTGCTGCTGTTGTTTTTCTATAAGATGAAGAAAAACAGAGAGAATAAGGTTGAAGGACAAGATGTAAATGCATAGATCAAAACATAGAAGTAGACAGCCAATTTGTTTCTGGAAAAGGCAAACATCTATATTGTAGAACTGAAAGGGAACAGGGCACTTCTATTGAGCTCCAAAGGGCTACCGTCTTTTCAATAATGAACACTTTATATATGAGGATCATTATTAAGCACCAAGTAAATATGCTTTCATTCGGCTGTTTTTCAGCTTTGAAAAGAAAATTAGTGTCATTACGCTGACCTGTTTAGGCAAGCAGAACTATTGTGTTCAATGTCAGTATTTCTTGCTTGAGATGTTTCTCTGAGAACAACTCACTACTCTAATTACTTCTGCAAGATTATGCCACTGCACATATACCTACTGTATACTCTCTTGCTTTGTTCCATACAGTTACAGATATGGAGTCTCTAAAAATGGAAATTGTTGTTTTGTTCAGAGATTTAAGATGTCATTATTGAGTGATCAACCATTTGAGCAGATGCTTAAAATTTCAAAGCTTTTGTCTATTTCAAGTATGATAAAGTAGAACATTTTGTTGTTGTTAATATTCTGTACCCAAATGATTCCCAAAACATAGGTTATGTAAAATTATTCCTCACTTAGGAAATAGTTTTAAAACTCCTTTATTGAAGATCCCAGTCTCAATATGAAGCAATAAAATAATTAGTAAAAGTCCAGGAAGGGAACATGATGCATGAACATAATCCAGAACATTTTTTCATGCTTGCTACTGTTATTTGTACAGTTGAGACATTTCTCTAGTGTCTTCTCTACTCGAGAAAACAACTGACACCATGCTGATTTTGTGGTAAAATGTTATAAATTTGCCTTATTTCACAGAGAACCTGCAGCTTTGGTGGCTTTGATTTGGCAAATCGCTCACTGCACATTGGAAACAGTTCAGATCAAATTGTGAGTATGACATTCAGTCATAAGAGACATTCATACATACAGCCCAATGGTGGTATTTGTAATGTGTTTCAAAATTAAAATGCAGTGGGATTTGCTATAAAAGTAGCTCTGAGGATAATATCAGTATTCAATTACAATAGATTGAGCTGCTTCTTCATGCTTTTAAATTGCATTTCAAAAGACATCATTTTCCAACAACAACAAATACCTTTATGGTTGGTTGGTTGGTTGGTTGTTACCATTAAATTGGTATCAACTCATAGTGACCACATAGATTTTTACCATTAAAAGCTGTCCCTAATCTGGTTCACTCAGGTCTTCCAATGATACACCCATCACCATTGTAAATGAATACATCTACCCTGATACTGGTCATTCTCTTTTTTCCCTTCCACTTTTCCCAGCATTAAATTTTTTTTCCAGGATGATAGTTTTTTCTTAATATGCCTGAAGAACGATGATTTGAACCTGGTCATTTGTGCCTTAAGTGAGTTGATTTATTTGATGAGCCATTTGTCTGTTTTATTGGTTTGGTTGTCCTTGGTATTCCCAGGAGTCGTCTCCAACTTCAAAGGTTAAAAGGGAAAATATTATTTCTGTTCTATTTCTTAAAGTTTTGCTTCCATGGGGGGGGGGGGGGGGGTCACAGGAAATACCAAGGTT
>JAEANM010006749.1:0-18336 GCA_017656035.1 Myanophis thanlyinensis | reverse complement strand
ATATGGCTCTTACTGAAATAAATTTCCAAATATTTTACTTTCATGGCTCTCTGAGTCAAAAAGGTTCCTGACCCCTGGTGTGATTGTTCTGGAAAGCTTCAATCACATTTTGGTAGATGTAGCTCCTATGTGAGCACTTCCTCTCCCTGCCTTTTTCCCACTTGAGCTCTCAGAAATCCTTTCTTAGGGAGCGCAGAGTCAAGTACTTCAATGCCCTGCTCAGCCTGCCTAGCCTTCACCTTCTCTCTTCACAGCAAAAGGATGTTTTTCTCTTGTGTGCACAGAGGTTGGGCATTTTTCTGCAAGGAGCATTCTTACACATTCTCATTAGGGATAGTCCTTGACTTATGGCTACAACTGAGCCAAAATTTCCATTGCTAAGCAAGATTTAAGTGAATTTTGCTCCATTTTGTGATTTTCCTTGCCACCATGAAGTGATCTTCAGTAGTAGTAAATATTGTATCTTGTTGAGACTTTTGAGGTGAGTGGCCGGAAGGCAGGGCCAGACATGGTGAGTGACATTGAGTTGACCACGTCCACCCAGTCACATGGCCACCCGGCAATGCCCATCCAGCCATGCCCACCCAGCGAGTCATTAGGGCAGAGAACTGGTTGTTTTGTATACCCACAAATTGTTCTGTCCTTCTCTTCCCATCTACTGATTTTGCTTATTTCTTTGCATTACACATTCACACATTTTTGAATGGTCCTTGACTTATATTCATCCCCAAAATGCATGTTCTGTTTAGGGGCGAATATGTGGTACCTCTTTTAAGGTACATATGTGGTACCTGAATAGAGCCATATACATCAATGTGATTCTGGTGATTCTGTATTTGGAGTTAAGATACTATTGTTTTGGTAGCACTGTCATAGATAATATTTTCAGCCACTAAACTTCCACAAATCATTTATATAAATTCATTTCCAGTATAACATTAAGCTATAACATCTCAATATCCCTTATGCAATGTGACATGGTCCAAGAGCACATTGAATGAAATGATCAGGAATGAGCAACCCTTGGTAGCTGCACAATGATCAGAGGGGTTATAAACTTGCAGCGGATAGGGCAATGATGCAAAATTGATGGGGCTATTTTGATACAAAAAAAATTCTTCCCAAATGTTCCCCTTCATTTTTTGAGAATGTTTTTGTTTTGTTTTATTTTCTTACGCCTATTTTCAGGCTTAAAATAGTGTTGGGGTATTTCTCACTACAAAATGGTGGGGATCTTAGCAATCAAGATCTCCAAGAACCACATAAAGTAGGAAGGCTACCAATGACCAGAATCCTAGACAATCTGGTATTTTCAAAAGGCACTTTGAAATAAAGAAAACAAGCACATAAAATTAGGTGTAAGTCATCATATTAAATGTAGGCCCATTTTTATCTATTTCTGAAATGGGTGATTCACTGACCACATAGCAGCTATAAATGCAGTGACTTAGCTGTATCTAACTATTCCTTTCAGAGTTTTACCATCAAAGAAAGTATGTTATAACAATATTCCATTTGATGGCCTACTTAGATGAATGGATGCTTCTTTATTATCAGTTTTAAAGTGGGGTTTCTTAAGCAGTGATTTATTAAAAGGTTTAGAACTGCATCCTAAAATCATTTATGGAAAACTGCATCAACGTTTTGGGCTAATGGGCACATTTCAGTAGAACTTTCACATGCTTATTGATCAATTACGATGTTTTGATGAGTATAGTAATTTACAAGACAACCATTTACCTGAAGACAAAAAAACTACTAGTACCCCAGCCATGATACTTCTATCAAAACAGTTTGCCTTTTCTTGAGTGCATTTCCAACCAAAGTACTGGAGAACAGAGACCTTTCCAGGTACCAAGCAATGCATTCTAGATACAGGGCTGCCCTTGGGCACCAGGATGGGACTGTAGATTTGGAGAAACCCAAAGAATTAAAAATTTTCTTCTTAGCAGCCTACACAGAATTACCGGTAATTGGTGAAATTATTATGCACAAAAATGATGCAAATCAGTAACTTTACAAAAGGAAGATGTAATAATGATACAAACTAATTGTACTGTTTTAATTTACTATATGTAGAGAGTTTATTAATTTGACAAGTTGAAATAAAGAGGCATGCAGCTGCCAAAGTTTCACTGTTGACACAGATTGATTTGGATACTCAACTTGGATGTTGACATGATCAGGGAAGAATTTTAAGATTTTCATCAGCAAATAAAAGCTACATAGTAAAATGTAGCCTTCTTCCATACCATATAAATTATTTCCTAATAATGAAAAGTAAAGATGACAAACTGTTAGAAGAGGCTAACATTTAATTGATTTCAGTATTGATTTCAATCTTGCATCTCCAAAAATTTGTTGTATCTCCAACCTTACGTTTTCATTTAGAAAAATAAGGTTCTGAGGAATGAGGAAAGTAAAAGGGGAGCTGCAAAAAATCTACGAAGGTTAATGTGTATGAGTCAACTGGATAAGGGGCCAATTCACTAAGTCCAAGCAAATATTCTTTTGGTACTTTGTTTTGTGTTAGTCAAATATTTCATATGGCAATTATGGATTCAAAGACACCATCAAACCACACCATCATCCAATACAAATACATTTGGATTGATCCATTCTTATAGAACCACTGAAAATTCCAGGTCTGAAATATAAGACGGTGCCCAATGGGAGTGTCCTACGATGGAGATAGTGAGTGGACTACAAAGTAGATCACACCCTCATCCTGTTGCATTCCGTTTTAAACTTATTGTATATAGCCTTTGTTCATTTTATTTTTTAATGTTTGTATGCTTGTTTTGATTTATAAGCTGTCAGAGTCCCTTGACAACAAAATGGTCAGCATATAAAGCTAATAAATAAATAACAATAAATAATAACAAATTGAAAACATCCCATATTGTATATCACACAGGAATTTAAAAGTAGGGTTGCAGGAAAATGATTGCAAAGGGGCAAACTGTCTTAATTTTTTTAAAAAAAGATCTCAATAATTCAGCATTTAGTGGGTCTTGTCTCTACCCCATACCTAATTCAGTGAAGGGTAAGACTGTTAGCAACACATACTAATTACCAAATTGGCCAACATATTTTTCTTAGCCATTAAGGATATTTTTCATAACATGTGGTGTGCATCTAATTCAGTTCCTCAAGAACTTTTATGATACAGGTAGTCGACTTACAATCGTTCACTTAGTGACCTTTCAAAGTTACAACGTAACTGAAAAAGGTGATTTATGACCATTTTTCACACTTACAGCCATTGTAGTTTCCCCAGTCACGATTTACATTTGAATGCTTGACAACTGACTCACATTTATGACTATTGCAGTGTCCAGCAATCATGTAACTTTCTGACTAGCAAAGTCAATGGGGAAACCAGATTCACTTAACAATCATAATATTAATTTAACAGCTGCAGTGATTCACTTAACAAATGTGACAAGAGAAGTCATAAAATGGGGCAAAATTCAGTTAACAAATTTCTCATTTAACATAAATTTGGGCTCAATTGTAGTCGTTAAGTGGAAGGCTACCTGTATTTAAAGACAGCCAACATAAAAACTGATAGAGGATACATTTCTTTACTCTTTGGTTTAGCAAGAATGTCAAATGTGGCTCAAAACTTATATGTATAATCTTTTTATTAAAACTGATCAAAGTATCAGATACTAATGATTTCACATCTTTAATTATTCTATTCAGGCAACTCTAGCCATCTATGTTTTACATGGGTATTAGTGTGAGACAGACTGTTGCCTATACTATTTCTTTATACATTTAAAATATCTTCAATTATGCTTATGTTATCAGAAAATGGAGGGATTATAAATGCTACAACGCAGCAACTACAGTATGTCAAAACCACATTTCTGGGTTGTAATATATACATTCAAATTAAAGAGATTAAATACAGGCAGGAGTGCCAGAAATCTGAATACGCAAATATTTCCAGGAACACCTTGCTAAGAAAATGGCGCCCTCATTCTGCTTGGTAGACAGAATTAAATAAGCAAAATTCTCATTTATCGTATTCAAAATAAGCAATTGCTTTGTTTGGTCCCAAAGTAAAACACCAAAATTTGCAAAAATAATCAATTTGTTACACTAATGAATCGGTTGGGATCATTTTCAGGTAAACCAGACTGAATGGTTCAGCAGCAAATTTTTCAGTCATTACTTCATTTTGTTAAATTAATGTTCATATATTCAACATTTCTTCCTTAATTAAAACTTTCTCATAAAATGATTTTTGTAGAATTGAAAATGAAATTATCTGATCTACACATAATTTCTGGATTGATATGCAAATGAAAACACCAATATTTTCTGTTTCTCCAAATGTTTCAATACATTTCCAGCCAATTTAAATGTATTAGTACATAGTTTGAATACATATTTTAAAGTAAAACAAAATTTTGAATTAACTGAAATGTGTGCTGAAACAATGATACTGCAAGTGAAACATGAAAATGTTTTCTAATTAATTTTTTTTATATATACAAACATATTTAATTTTTAAAGCATGTACAACTTGATTTCCCATCATACAAATCTAACTGTGTTTAAAATATTACAGAAAAGTTAAAGGTTTTTGTACAAATCCTATCTTTTTAATATTTAAATGTAATAATAGTAATATGTGAAAAGAATTGATTATATCCTGTATATTTACTATAAATTTTCATTCTAGTTTAAAACTTTACAATGCAATAATCACATCAAGAAAATATCTGAATTATTAAAGTATAAGACCAACAATATATTGCTTCTAGAACTTGCTGGATTCAACCATTTCTCTTATCATTAGACATGTTGACTAGAAATTATGAAACTTAGTGCCCAATAGCTAGGGAACCACATCCCTAATTCGGCTTTTTCAAATTACCACAGAGTTTGAGGAAGAATTAATAGTCCCTAAACATAATATTTAAAACAAATTTTGCTCTTAGTTTGGATAAGGATTCTATTGTACAAAACCTAAGGCTAGCTTAAACCCAAGAAAATGGATTGCCAAGGATGCATCTTCTCTGAAATTTTGAACTATCGCACAAGATTAATACATGCTCATGTGCTTTATTATACAAATCATGTTAATATTACAATCTGAAACGCAATAGACTTCAGTTTTAAGCTAGTCAGCATGATATAAATATTGAGGTAAAGGAAAATGGTGGGCAATACTGAAATTCCAAAGTATTTGAAAATTGATTATGACGGTAATATTTGTGACTATATTGTTCATGATAATTTCATAATAGAAACTGCTTTAAAAAAATTTGCCAACTTGGTTTCTTCTAAAAAAAATTGAACTATAATTCCCAGAATTCCCAACAACATAGCTGGGAAGTATAGGAGTACTAATCTTGAAAGATCATTCAATTGGGCAGTTAGTTTAGTGTTGTAGAATAATAAAACTATATTTGATCTATCAAAACAGAAACTGATTGTCCATGCTGGAACACAGAGATTAATAATACAGAATCCAATTAAAAGTTATATATAAATGTTAATGAATGAAGATTTCTAATCAATATGTTTAGGCTTGCTGAGTAATACAAGAATAACACAAATAATCCTTAGTTGTTAAGTAAGCCATAAAGGTAGCGGGTAGTTTATTCTTGTTTCATCTTTTTTTTGCTTCTGCATAACTTTTTATTGGTTGTGTTTAATGTTGCATTTCTGTTATAAGATCAAGGACTTCTTGAATCTTATAATACGGCACCATTTCACTGCTTTTTAAAAGTGATATGGAGTCCTTTGGAATTCATTAAGTAAAACTAGCTTATGATGTAATCTATTTCTTTGTAATGCTTTTTTGAGAGTGAGGTAGAGTACAGATTTTGGATAAGTTAATCTTTCAAATCAAGTACTTGAATATTAAGCCAAATCAAAAACAGTATTTCAATATCCAGCATTTTTATATCAGATCCTTTCCCCTTATTGGTAAAAAACACCCAGTATTTAACTATATTTTTCTAGCAAAAGTTGAAATACCCTATTATAAAACAAAATACAGTACAAGCACAGCAAAATTCAATCACATCTTGCCCCAGAAATTTTCTTTTCTTCTTTGAGCTCGTTCTAGAACTTGAGATGCAAGAGAACCAGAAGCAGCAGATCGAGCAGACAACTGGGACAGTAGGTCATCATCATCTATAAGTACAAGAAATAATATGAAAATTAGTATTAGTATGAAACATACCCAAAATATAGATAACGAAAAACATTAGTGAAATAAACGTTGTCTAAAGTCAGAAAGCGATCTCTAACTAACATACGCTACACTGCATGACTCATCATGGGAAGACAAAATGGGCCAATGAATAACACTTCAATATTTTGTTTTGGAAAATATTTGAGGTTAAAAATAACAGAGGGAAATCATTTACATAAAACAGGATTGCAGAACAATCAGAAATATTTTACTAATGATTTGATGGTGAAAACTAAAGGGATTTGTGAAAACTGTATCAAGTTGCAGGTATACATGGGGACTTCTGATGATCAATCTCATAAATTCTAGAAGGCTCTTAAAACAATTTAGATGAATTATTATAGTCATATGAAGGCTGATCTTATAAGGCATATTATAAAGATTCACCATAAGGACTATGCAAACTAAATGTGTGCATTAAAAAGAAACTAATTTCTATGATATTCAAATTCTGAAACCCCTACTGCTAATGATCCTTGATCCTTGATCCTTTATTTTGTTATCTTTGCTTTTCTGTTTAGCAAAGGTATACAAGTAGTCCCTACTTACTAAATTGGGATACTAAGAATGGTAACTACTAAGTATTTACCATTCTAAATTGCAACAGCACTGAATGAGTGATACTTATAACCAGTTCTTGAAGTTCCAGATGTTCTACCACTTCTGCGGTCACATGGTCAAAATTCAGGCATTTGCTAACTCACACTTAAGATATTTACTGTGCCCCATGATCATCACAAAGTCAATGGGCAAGTTAGCAGGGAAAGTGGCAAATTGCACCAGTAAGTGCCCCTTGGCTTCCCTGTGCTCATGCAGCACTGCAGCCTCCTTCACCTGGCTTCCCTACAGTAGCACTGCCCTGCAGTCTTTTTGCTCTCATAGCCTGCATCAGCCTTTCCTTAGCACAACCTCCCCATGGTGCTCTTCACACTCCTTACCTGAGCCTCCTAGAGCTTCCTGCTTAATGACCCACACATTTTGGGTTTATGATAGCAACTAAGATTGCCAGAATTTTTGTTGCTAAGCGAGGCAGTCATGTGATGACTTTACACTTTATGACATAACTTAGCCAACAGCAATCCCAGTCCCAGCCATTGTAACCCATGTACTATCTGAAATGTCACAACAATTATCATCATAAAAAGTTTAGGAAAATGGCAAAGCATGGATAATGACCTAATAATTCTAAAATGTTTAAATATTTTCAGCAGCTTGCCTAAGCAATTTGAACAAGCCCCATGTTTTCCAGTTTCAGTTGTTAGGAAATATGAAGTTGCACAAGATCTTTCTCTTTTTCTTTCTTTCGACATACAAATTTTGTGTGTGCAGATGCATGGATCAGATTCAGGCAAAGTATTGTCAAATTTTCCCTTTTCTTATTTTGAGATATTGCAGTCATAACAATTTACCCTTTAAGATAAAGTTATATTTTGCAGTGCAAAAACCAGCAAATCTTGGTTTTATTTTTCTGCAAGAAGTCATGACTGTACATAAAAATGCCAAGTTAAAAAAGAAAATTACATTTCAAATACTGTATTTCCTCTTTAGTAGTTAACATGATACAATTTTCTAACCCATCAATAGTTCCAGATATAAAAATTGTGCCAAATCTGTATACAGTAATTTTATCATGAATATTTTTTAACTCACTACCACCCATTTTTACTGTTCTATTTCCAGAAAAGACTAATCTTGCCAATGAGGCACATATCAGCAACCTTACACATCAAATAGAGCATATGGTCAAAAGGTACTATTGAAATAGTTTTGAAGGCTTTTAAACTGGAGCAGGATAGTTTTTTCACCCACTTTATATATTCTGTGTTGCACAATTTCAAAGCTATTATTGAGCTATCATTTTCTCATTGGTGCCATATTTATCTTTAAAAAGATCCAATAGAACCTTGGCTGATTTGCATTCTACTATTTTTATTTTTTCTTATTCTGGTCTTTGTATTCTCATTAGCATAATCACTTAAGTCACTACAGTGCTACAATCAGTTTAGAGCAGGGCAGTCAAACTCGCGTACTGTGGGCCAATACATCACATGCTGGCACCAGTCCCACCCTGTTTAGCAAAGGGGGAAAAAGTCCTGATACGTCATGTGATGACGCTGTGACGCCACAAGTTTGACACCCCTGGTTTAGAGGGCCTCCTTGTGCTCACTTGCTCCATAATTGTTGATGCAAGGACAAATCAAGCCTATTAAACTAGCCATAATAGCTTGCAGGCTATCAGTTAAAATTAATGTCAAACTCCTGGCAGCAGGTCTGTAACTGAAATCCTATATGTGCTGTTTGTGAGTGTCAGTGTGCCCATGGGATTTCTTATTATCAAGTACCATATTCCACCTTTTCGTATTTATTAAAATTATTTCAGGTTAAAGAAAACTAGAAGTTGGAATGCTATAAAATAAAGTATTATTAGCCAGCAGTTTTTTTTTATTTCGAAGAATACATTTTGATTCCAAAAGTGTTTGAAAGATAAACTGGACAGGCAGCTACATCTATATTTTTAATCACAAAATTAAATTGTCTATGAAAGTTAGTAATCCTTACAAATTTGAATAAGCTTTCAAATGAAAATTTTCCATTTTAACCATATCCAAAACACATAAACCTTGCTATACAAGAAATTTCCATTAACACTAGTAAGCAAGCAGTATCTATTTAGATATGTCTTGCCTATCTCCTACCAAGATATAGTAATTATTACTACATGTTTTGTTTATTATGTAAACAATATCTGAAATTTATTAACCAACCTTCATCATGATAGTTTCTCTCCTGAAGGGGCAACTGTAACCAGCTCCTTTTGGGGCTTGCAATATTACCTATTAGAAAAAGTATAATTTACTGAATTTTATCAATTCAGAAATTCATTGTTTTGTAAAAGGAAATTGAATTAGAATGTTATCTAAACAAGAATGTGATTTTTAATAGCTAATTTTCATTCAATGTTATATATATTATAGCATATAGGGATGACAGAATAATGTACAGTATGTTTTCAGAATAGGTTGTTTAAAGAAAATATTGGCCAGCTGCTTAGTAAACGAACCATTATGAAATCAGCCCAAAACATATCCAGTTTGGATCATACCCTGATATGCCACATATTTCCCAAAACTGACCGTAACAAGTTGCTCTAAGGTTTATGAAAGTTCAGCACAACTGGAAGACACTAGATTGAGCAAACAAGTCTGCATAGCTGCAAGCATTTATCTGAGTCTAACACCAACAGTAACTTTTTAAGTAAATTACATTCTTCTTTTGATCATTATTCTTCAAACGATAATCACACTATCAAGCCCTGTAGATACAAACCTATATTTCAATTTACTACAATTTGAGTATTGGTTACTGTTTTTGCAACAAAATACTAAAGTTATTTTAAATAGATAGGTCAATCTAAAGAATTACAAAGATGTATGATGCAAACCAACCATTATGCTGAAACTCTGGATCCCGGAGACTTCCTTGAATGCGACACAATGGACTCCAATAGGACACAACAGAACCCTTAGCCAGCTTTGTTTCTGAAACTGTAGGCATCTGTTCTGAATGCATTAATGTTGCACAGTTTCTTGTACCAGAAGTATCTTGATTGAAATACTGATCTGTTTGTAAAGGCAAAGGGTCCAAAGTTTTCAGCCCTGTAGCTGGGGAATTAGTCACAGTTTTTTCTTCACCCTAAAATGCCAAAACAAATGTTCCCATTGTAAATAATTCTGTTACTTGCTATGATCTCTAATGTTGTTTAAAAAAAAAACCCAAAGGCCATAGTAGTAATTGGTATTTTAACAAGTCAAAATAGTTCAAAGTCGTTAAATGATAGAATCAGACATGCTTCTGCTTTGTATGCCTTCTCAGTAACTCAAAGAGATGTACAAAACTTTTTGAATTTTAAGTGTTTCAAACATGAAATACCTTGTCCCAAATCTGAAATTTTGAAGCTAAAAATACTTCATTTCAAATTCAAAATAGTCTGATCTGAATTTGAAATATCTATTCCAACTTTAGCAAAAGGTTTTCAACCTTTGAGACAACTACATTTGTGCTCAAAACAGTTATTTTGAGTTTGAAACCTTCAATCATAAAAACAGCATTAGAACATTTCTGGTAAGGTCAAAATAAATTACTTTTAAATTTGAAATAAGGGCATTGTGAATCTGGAAAGTTTTACAATCTCTAACACAGCTTGTTAAAAAGCATTGTTATCTTATTTATTTCCTTACAGCAACTGCTTTCTTATGTAGAGATTTCAGAAATCCTGCATGTAGTTGTGTGCTATAATTTATATAGTAAATCAATATATAATTGTATTACATATAATTTTTCAGAGTATGAATATGTCATTACTAGCTCCAATTCTACCCAATTACCAAAAAAGAATTATAGCTCTTGCAATGAACTGCTATATAGCAGTTTTTCTCCCTTCCACTGCTAGCCCAGAATTTAGGTGCTGGGCAAGGGCACAGCCACAGGATCTATGCAGTAAACACAGCAGGCAGAGCTTTGTTTGCTGAAGAGGCAATACGAACACTAAACCAGGAACCACAAGAACACTCAGGACTATAATAGGAACCACGATTGTATCTCATTCCTACCTTCCCAACTATCCCTAACTTATTTCCTATCCTATCCTCCTATTTTGCCTTAACTTGCGGGCAGTCACGTAAGCATTTCACTGCATATCGTACCATGTATGACTGTGTATGTGACCAATAAATTTGAATTTGATTTGATTTGACAGCTTGCCAGGACTGGCTGAGGAGAAGGCACTGGGAGACAATAGTGGAGGAACCCTGGGTTCTGATGTTGATGCAAAGAATGTTGATGCCTGCAGAGTATGGAAATCACACTGGGATAGGATTCCATCTTACTGCCTCCTCCCTCCCTTTGGCAGATGAAGCTATGCTGAGTTGCTGCACTTGTTCCAGATCTGCGCCCTCATCCAGAACCTTGAAACTCAGACCAGCAAAGAAAAAGACAACCAAAGTCAGGGAAGGGAGCAGAGGGGGGAAAGGTAGAGATGGGGAGGAGATAGGCAGATAGGAGAATAAACACCAGAGCAGCATAATGTGATCATGGGATGCTGCAACTGGTCATACATGCAGACCAATTGCAAGTGCCCAAATTTTGATCATGTGACCAGGGGGCACTGCAACAGCCAGAACCTCAAGGACCAGTTATAATTACCTTTCATAGAGCACCATTGTAACTGAACGATCACTGAACAAATAGTCATAACCAAGGCCTACCTGTAATCTCCAAACAGAATGAAAAAAGTGACTCAAGCAAAGAGGACATGAAAACCTCTTAGAACAAAGTGAAAAGAATTATGCTAATCGGATATACAAATAAGGATGCTTAGTAGAATTATGAAGTTAAAGAAATTTTGCATGAGAATAAAATGCATATAAAAGAATTGCTCCTTCAAAAAATAAGCATAAGAGAAAGATATTATATAATGTGCACATAGACAAAAATTAGTTACAAAGAAAGCAAGGAACAGTTAAGTTTTAAAAAGGCATGAAAATGTAGAGCTATTTAAAAAACTGTTTAGGAGGCTATGAAAAGGACAAAAGAATCCTCTAGCAATGGGACTGAGTTAGTAACAAGTTGGAAAAAGCATGCTAAGCATGGCATTTTGAATTCTTTACAATCTGTAGCATCCTACAATCACAAAACTGCAGTTTGCTATCTTTTTTGTCAGTTTGAGGTAAAATAACATGATTGAGTGATTCACTTAATGACTGCCATAAAATCTATGGTAAAATCAGGTCCAGTCACATGGGTGCTTTGACTTATGAATCATCAAGACTCATGACCAATTGTGGTCATAAGTCAAGAACTACTTGTACTACTTTACAGTTTCTTATTTGACAAAATTATAATTTCCTTTGTATTATATATTTTATAGGAAGCAAAAAAGAACATTATAAATATTTCTTATAGCAATTATACCTTACCCTGTTAGTTTTTCCTTTTATTTGTTCTCTTGAAACTTGACTATTTGCCAAAGACTGCTTTTCTGAAGATTCCTTTTCTGTTTGCAGTAAGGATGAATGCTTCCCTTTCTGAGGAGATACTAAAACAGCACCTCCTAAAATAAAAATGAACGATATGGTTGCTAATTATGGTTATATTATATATTATCTCCAATATCTAAGAGATTATACCACCTGCATATACAGTAGATGTATAGAGATACAAAAGGGAGACTACTAAATTCATATTCTGCTTATAGACTTCCAAAGAGCACCTAGGTGGTCAGTGCTGAGAGTAAAGAAGATGACCTTGATTATCAACTTCCTTATTTTCTACACTCACATTGGAGAAGAACATTGGGCTAGACTGGTTTTAATCAATTCATCATCACAATTTATGATTAAAATTAATTTAACATAAAATGAATTCTTAAGATGCATGTTAATTTATATTTTACGGTGTTAAATAAAAAGTATCAGTCTTTTTACCTGCAGCTGGGGTTGTCAGATCATGATGTGTTCTTTGGATTCCACCAAGCATTCTAAGTTGTGGAGTTGACAGCCTACCACGTTCTCTTAAAGATTCTGAAGAATCTGCTGTGCCTTCTGAAGAACTTACATTTTCCCTGGAAAAATAAATAAGAAATGTGACAAAATATAATTATCCAATGAACAATTATTTAAAATCCTGAGTCAGTATTAGAAATTCTAAGTTGTGAATTATTTGAGTCACAAACAAGATACCGCAACAGAACTTCCAAATTATTGTTCCCAATCTCTGAATTTGTTTCTTTTTTGAATTTATAATTGTTTTTGAAGAGTATTTGGGATTTTGTTATAAAATCTAGCATAAATTTTGTTATTTAATCAAAATAATTACAGATCAATTTTCAATCATTGGTCTTGTCATTTTCTAAACTGTGCTTTCTCCTTTGTTACATTTGAAGAATACAACTGCAATCATTTTTGCATTGTCACTTTACTGTCCTACAAATGCTTATTAAATGTCATCCCAGACAATAATTTTCAAATGATACATTTATCTTAATAAATATCTATGAAATAATGATTATGCAATTTTTCTTCATATGTTTAACTAGATGTTACTTTTTAAAAAATTGGATTAAGTCAGTGAATCATCTTTAATTTCGGTAAATCTATTTATAGTTGCATTCAAATCAGAAAAAGATTGCTTTATCAAGCTTTGCAAATCGGAATTAGAACTGACAATATATGAGTGTGCTATTTGAACATTTGCTTAAGATATATTACCTATTCTAGTTCAAGTTATTTGACATAATGCAAATAATCTTATTTGTGTCAATGCATCAGAGCATTAATGGTGGAATTAATATTGCTCTAGTTACTGTGGTTCTCTGAAAATAAGACCTACCCAAAACAATAAGCCATAATCTGATTTTTAAGTGTGCCTAATATAAGCCCTATCCCCAAAATATGCCCTAGTGAAGAGAGTGGGTGTGGTCAGCACAGGAGGCAATGAGTAGCTACAGGCTGATGGTGTCCGGCAGCAACAACAGCATGCAGAGTACAGGTGAGCCAGTTCCCTGTCCAAGCAGCAGGCGGAGGCAGAGTTGGGATGTGTCTTGTAATCTGGATGCACTGCGCAGGCCACGGGAAAGCCAAGAGTCAGTGGGCCACAGCAGGCAGGAGGCTTCTCTTCACGTCTCTCAGCATGACTGTATTCTGCATGGCACATCGGGATCGCCTGCCTTCCACCCTGTGCCTTTGCCTCCATCTGCTGCCAGTGCTACTGCATGAAGATGAGTCTCTTGTGGCCAGCCACCTGCTCTGTCCCAACTCTCAACTTTTCCGCAGCCCATGCAGCACATTCAAATTGCCTGCCTCCCCATCTGCTGCTTGGGCAGGGGAACAACTCACCTGCACTGTGCGGGCTGTGCAGCCCGAGTGCGCTAACCAAGGGACAATCTGCAGCTGCTGCTGGATACCATTGTCCCCACATGCTTGCCACCTCTTATATATGTGCCAGGGGACGAGGCACCTAACCAGACTAATTACCCTGAAATCATATTTCCCCAAAAATAAGGTCTAGTGCTTGTTTTAGAGCCCCCCCAAAATATAAGACTGATTCTTATTTTCAGGGAAACATAGTTAAGAGATGTTTAATCATAACCCCATTAACTCCAAACAGGAAAAATAATATTTCAAATATTTACTTTTTCTGATTGTTTATATTGGCATCCTTGTCATTTTTTTCCACTTCTTTAACTTCATCAATTTCTTGCTTATTTTCTTCTTTGCATTCTCCTAATATAGGTAACAGATTTTCTTGTTGCTCATCATCGTGTGATTCATCCCAAACTAGACACCGTTTGACAGGAATAGTAGAAGCATTTGATACACCTAAATTTCCAATGTTATTTTGCTGCAACTGTGCAGGTTGTGTCAATATTTTAGGACCTGAAGATATTTTATTTTCAGGGACCCTAAATAAAGAATAACAATTTTTTAAATGTAAGATTTAGTAGCCATTTATATATCATAAGAAATATTTGGGCTCTTACTCAAAGATATGACTAATGACAGTTATATCAACTTAAATACATTTATGTTTCAATTATACTCATCTGCAGATTTAGTAATCAAGCAATCCAAATGAGGAGGACCTAAGAAAACTACTGGTAGCTCTCTGTGACAGTAGAGGCTTGAATTGAAAATCAAGAATTGGTCTCCATGTCACATGGAAACGAGATTTTCAAAGGGGTTTTGCAATATATGCTAGCAATCTGCTAAATAAAAAAAAAGGGGGAAACAGTTAACTGTGCTTGACAATCTTTGTATCTAAAATCTTTGAATTCTCTGTACACATACTGTACATGTAAATGCACACACAAATACAGTGCTCAAGGACGGCCTCTATTTTATATATTCTGAATCAAATTTACTTGTGAAAACAATATGCAAAAGTCAAGACATATTTAATAATATGCTCATATTGTGGTTAAAATGTTTTTTGATATAGCCTGAATCTTAATGATTTCATGGATATATTCATGCAGTAAATGATTGATATACCATTACTTTCTTTCAAGACACTTTTTTTAAAAAAATTCCAGTCTAGCCAAAAGCTAATGGATTGTCTGGAGGTTTTCCATCTAAATATTAATCAGGCCCAGCCCTGTTTAATTTTCTATCCCAAAATACCAAATTTTTAAAACACAACCTTCTTCCATGTCTAATTTCTTACCCTGCTAAGTCAAGTGCTCTAATATTGTTGCTCATGGTTTCTTCCACACTGGATTCAGAGGACAAATCCCAGAGTCTATTGTTATCTGACAGGATTTGATTTAAATGATCTCTGGAAAAGTGGGTTCCTTGTATCCTCTGCTTATAAGCTTCTGCTTTCTCTCTAAGTTCTTTCACCTGGATATGAAGATGTCACACTCTTATTGATGGAAAGGGTTTTTCTGGCAACTTTGTTGGCTAATTAAGAGCCACCAACAGCACAAAACAGCATGTCACAGACAACACACAAACATTGCAGCACAAATATGGAAGGAAAAAATATTTTTAAAGAATGCTTCTTTTAAGCAGTCATGCCAAAGATCACTAGTCAGTAAATTACTCAGCAAGCATCAAAAGGACTCCAACTATGCATATGCTTAATATAACAATAGTTTTTATGATTCATAAATTTTATAACTGCTCCAAACATGAAAAACTTAAGACATGACCAACTTCCACATACCACATGGTATTTAGGGTGTTTTGAAATTCCTCTCCCTGAGGAGAGGGATACAAAAATAAACAATATTTATTTACTAATTTTGTATTAATATTACAAATTTACTTCAAAATCTAAAATGATTACTTCCATTCTGCTATGACTATGTTATTATCCTGCCTCCTAGAGTTCACACTACAGAGGTGTAATTTAACTTCCTTAAAAATACAGCATATCTAATGAACAGTATTATTCCAATCCCTCAGATTGAATAAATATATGACAATTGTAAAATGATGCAGAGTACATTTTCTGAACTGATAATGAGCAGCAACAATTGCTCCTCTGTTACTGTTCCATAAATCTCATTTTGACTACTGCTTTCCTGGGGAATACTGACTTTAGCTAAGATAGGAGAAATTGAAGATGCCTGGATTTTGTTCTGTGGTTCTTTGTGATTTGTGAAGGAGTTCAAATTAGCTTCAGTAGAGTTTTTTCACAAAAGACCATACCATTTTTATTATTTTATAACAGAAACCAACAGATGTCCCAAGATTATCAAAACAGGACAGCAGCAGTATTGAGATTAGTTGCATAGCATTAAAGTATTTAGTGTTTCCTATCAATTTCCTACATCATTTTATGGATTTTATTTTAAATGTTATTATATTAACTCAAAATGAAGATTAATTATTAATAATTAAATATGAATTATTATTTATGGGGAGAAGAAATTATCTTTCATTTATTGAAAAGGTTAGAAAGTCTTAAACACTGGGAACGAGCAACAAATACTGCTATAGAACCTGCTAGAAAGCTTGGGTTCCGAGGGCTGTTAATTATTATTCTCTTCTTTACTCTCTTTACTGTCCAGTAATTTCACACTGCCACTTATTTCTTCCCCTCACTCTTTGTTTTAGTGGAAAGAGAGAGAGCGGTGTGATGGCCTAGTGGTGAAGATGCTCATCTCTCACTCTGAAGTTTTAGATCAATCCTAGACAGCAGTAGATTTTCAGACAACTTGCAAAAGACAGTAGTTTTATTCAGATTGCTTTAAAAGCTAATTATTTCCTCTATCCAATAACAAAGCAGAATGCCAAAGTTTAGGCACATTAAAAAAGATTAAAAAGAGGTAACACATGAAACTAATCTCTATTTTAGTCTTCTTGATTACAGAAATACAGTTCCAACTAATTCAGGAAACCTTCTGTAACATTTAATGGAGAAATATTTCAAAACAAAATTGCCTATTCAGTGATTGAGTCCAATCTTGTTCTCTGTGCAGATACATAAAAAGTAAAATAAAATCAACAAAATGACAAAAGCACATTTACCAATCAAAACTGCATGAAAGAGCTGCCTTGTAACATTAGACCTCAAATCAAATGAGGTCTACAACAGAAAACAAATTATTTGAAAGAGTGGGTGCACATAGAAAGCCATTTCTGAGAAACAAGAGCAGAGATCCAAAACAGCAGCTGATTAAATGCAATACTTAAGTTCTACTATGTTCAATAAAAATGTTATATTGTACATTTTTCTGCCATATAACATTATTTATAAAATATACAATACCATATATTTAAAGGACAACTTTCAAAAGATGAAGCAATAGCAAAACTTTCAAATGAATTCCTTGGAAATAATCATATACTCACTTGATAAGGTATATTTTTTCTGACATGGACCCAGGCTCCTTGTTTATAGATGTACTGACTAGGAGACAAGAATTTTGATCTATATTCTGTATTCATTTTCCTAGAAAAACATAGTTGAAAGTAAGAAGATTTAAATATTAATTTGTAATTGTGTAGGAATAAGAATGCTAAATATCAAAGTAATATAGAATAAAATAGAAATTCAGACAAACAACATTTGTATGGGAAGAGAGTGTCTTTGACAGAAATTAATTTTTCAAGACAGAGATATACAGGTCTCAAGAATACCAGGTTTCTAGGCCAGCACAAGAAACACTACATCAAACTGAGTTTATATTTTAGAAGTCAATGAACAGAATAAACTTTGCTAAGAGAGATAAACTAAAAGATGAATCAGGAAATCTCCAAATCCTCCATGGGTTCATAAGGGGATATTAAGCAATCCCTATTTCTTAAACACAAGGAAGGAGGGAAACATTTCAACTGACCAAATAATCAAGAGATAACAAAATACTCCTTTTACTCATTTTCAAAGTCGACTGTATTTAAACAACTGTGTAGTGAAAAGAGAATTCAAGGCATTTTATATGCTGATATGCTTACACTTACTTAAAACGTTTGTGTGAACACAGCAACTTCTGTTTTTGTTTTTCTTCTTTTTGCTTTGTTTCTAATTCATTTTGATTTGATAAATCTTCTGTTGTCTTTGAAGTGGTTTTATTTTTTTCATTCTAAAAAAAATAACAAAAATATTTTATTGTT
>JAEANM010006748.1:0-18336 GCA_017656035.1 Myanophis thanlyinensis | reverse complement strand
TATCTATCTAATAAATTAACAGCCAGAAACATTGACTGAGATGGGGAGCGGAAGGAAGGAAGGACAGACCTGAGTTCATCCAGAAAGCAGCAAGAAGGACACTGTATTCAAGAATGGAAATGTACATAGAGTAAGAGGAAGATGGACAACTGCAGTCTTGCTTCCACAAGGAAAACCACTGAGGTTAAATACTAAATCATAACTTTATTTAAAAGTTGCATACGTGGCTTGTTGTTTATAGGAGGAGGGCACCATGTTTTCTGAGCAGAGAATTGGCTTTCAGTAGATACCGGGCTCAGTTTCTGGAAAGGCCAGCAGCTGTAAGATAAAAGGCTTTTCCAGTCATTCATCAAGCCACCTAACATGCAATGCTTTTGCAGAGCCAGAGGGGAATAATATTTTATTCTCCCAATGCACTTTAAAAATATATATATTTGCCCTTTTTTTGGTTTGCTGATGGTTTCTTTTGATATTATATGCTCTGTCATTTATATTCTTGCTGCAGTGTCTCGTGATTTGTTGTTTGGGTCATATATATAAAATTTTAAAAAGAGTGTTTAGTTCATTGTTCACCATCCAGAGAAAATTATCTCAAAATTTAATCAATGAAGTGTATGTGGGGGGGGGGGAGTCCTGTGCAGCGGTACAATCTTTAAAAAGCTAAATATGAGTCAGATCTTTTGAAAAGAAGCTAGAGTTAAATTCTGCCCCTTTGACTTTCTAATGTGCCATTTTTCAACTTTATTTTTAATTGCATTTGAATTACTACCCAATAAGGGATCTTGCTTGTTTATCTGCAATAACAGTAGGCAAAGAGTTGGCTAAAACTGAATGTAGTGGAGTCCAAAATTTTAAAGGTATGGGAAAAGCATCAAATGCTGTAAGGAACTTGAAAAATATCTACCCTAAGTTACTGATTACACAAACACTAATTTCTTGCAGACATCAGGTATGAAAATGAAACAGCCTGACATCCCCCCTCCCAAAAATCACCAGTTAATTATTTCCTGGAAATCCATAATGAATTTACTCTTAACTTAGTTTTCTGTAGCTTTACACAGTAAGTGAATGTTTAGTCTGCCTGGACATTGGACTCATCCTCACATGCATTAACCATGGCATGAACTTCCCATTAATCATCCTCATGACCCCTCATTTCCAGACTTCTATGGAGGCAGCTTAAATTTATCTTCACTTACCATAGTCTGAACTTAAAGTGGTGTTTTCCCTTTATTTTGAACACAAATTGTGCTTTATAAATGATCTGGCCGATTATGGTGGAGGTCAGGGGATGAGTTCTTCCCAGTTCCCATGGATTTATTTTATGATCTCGTAGGTCTGCCCCCCTCCCCTCACCCACTCCAGCCTTGGGTACTTTTTTCCAGGGTCATTCATTGCTTTGGGCCGGGAGCAAATCTGGTTCTTTCAAACTAGACTCTTAGAGCCTGCACCAAAACCAGATATTCAATTGCTTTGGGCTGTTCTGTGAGATCAGAGACAGCATGAGAAAAGAGCCATCATGTCCTACATTTTGTTCAATCCACCCAGAGCCAGAAAGGGATTTCCAGGCTGCCAGCTCTGGAATTAAAACAAGAGAAGGCAATTGGGACCAATGACTCTTTCCTCACCAAATAATACACTGGCTCCAGAGGTGAAATTCAGCTGGTTCTCACCAGTTCTATAGAACCGGTTATTAGAAGAAATCTCCTTTTGTTTTTTCCCCCCCACTTTGCAGGGTTAATCCTGTAAAGATTAACTTTACAGGGCTAATCCTGTAAATAAGGTAGTTGTTTCTAGCCCAGGGGTGGGCAATTGTGGGCAATTGTGGCTCTTTTATGATTTGTGGACTTCAAATCCCAGAATCCCTGGGCAAGGCAACCTAACTAAAATGGAGGAAATGTTTTGAGGTGTAAGTGTAAAGGTTAAGCCAGGGGTGAGTAACTATGGTTCTTATATCATCTGTGGACTTCAAATCCCAGAATCCCTGGGCAAGGCAACATAAATAAAATGGAGAAAACATTGGAGAAAACACCTTACACTTCAAAATGTTTCCACCATTTATTTAGGTTGCCATGCCCAGGGATTCTAGGATTTGAAGTCCACAGGTCATAAAAGAGCTACAATTGCCCACCCCTGTTCTAGCCTAATCTTTATTGCCTTGCTCACAGAAACTGCCTCTCCCCTTATTGCATTGTAACTTTGGTCAAGTTTAATTCTCTGCTTGGTGATGTTTAATCATGTGGCGATGCCCATAGAACCAGTAGTAAAAAAATTGAATTTAACCACTGACTTGCTCCCTTTGACACACTTCTGCAGTAAAGGTGCCTAAAACCAGACCAAGATTTGACATTAAACATTAGCCATTGGTCAAAGCTTGCTTCATCCTCAACTCATTCTTCATCCAATATTTGAGGGGATGCCATAAAGAAGATGGATCAACCTATTTTCTAAAATACCAGAAAGTAAAGACAAGGGACAGCGGATGGAAACTAATGAAGGGGAGAAGCAACCTAGAACTAAGGAGTGAGAACGACTTGCCTCAAGAAGTTGTGAGTGCTCCATTGCTGGAAGCTTTTAAGAAGAGACTGGACAGCCACTTGTCTGGAATAGTATAGGATCTCTTGCTTGAGTAAGGGCTGGACTAGAAGATCTCTAGATCCCTTCTAGATCTGTTATTGTGTTATTATTCTGTTAAATTGTTGCCCATAAAAGGAAAGACAATGGCACCAAATGACAGGATGGCATCATGCATACAGATAGAGCTGGAGCTTTCTGAATTAGTAGATGAGCTGCTTTAAGCCTTCTTCTCAGCTTTCACTAAAATGAGACTGTCTCAAAAGGACACGAAACTACTACATTCAATTTTAGCAGTGGGGGGGTGGGAGCTAAAACTGCAAAAAGAATGGGGGAAGACAGGGTGCCACACGTCGATCCCTGATATCAGGACTGTCTTTATCCTAAAGATGGTTTAGCCTTGGGGAAGCAGCAAAGAAGTCCTTGAGAAGGTTATGCATGACACCACGGATGTAGGATATATATATAAAAAGAACTTTCTTGTGAATATTGTGACCTTTTTCGTTTTATTTATTTGTTGTTTAATGAGAATGATTTTCAGGCAAGAAAGAAAAGGATATTATTCAAGTTTGCCTAGGAGGCAGGTATTAATTAAGCTGAACTAAGCTTTCAGTAAACAGGATCATTAAATACTAATATTTCACATTTCACCTTTCTCCCTCTACTTGTCATATATAGCTCCAGCAACAAACATACAGATTTTGTACAATTTGAAGCCCTAATGAGAATCTGCCAGCAATTGGACAGCAACCAATAAACTTATTAATGCATTACAGGTAGTCCTCGACTTACAACAGTTCATTTAGTGACCATTCAAAGTTACAGCGACATTGAAAAAAGTGACTTATGACCATTTTTCACACTTGCGACCATTGCAGCATCTCCATGGTCACGTAATCGAAATTTGGATGCTTGGTAACTGGTTCATATGTATGACAGTTACAGTGTTCCATGGTCATGTGATCAGCTTTTGCAATCCTCTGATAAGCAACATGTCAGAGTTTTCAGTAACAATCACATTCAGAAGCACACACAAGTAAATGAAATCAGCAGGATCCCATAACTTCTCTTTATATATAATATAACATGAAGTAAGTATACAATAGCAAAAGGCAGGTTTTTCCCCATCGTGGTAGCAAATACAAGCAGAGGAGAGGAGTTTTATTTCAGAGCTCAGCACAGACTAGTTAAGTTTCTGTTTCAGTTCAGAGCAGCAGACTTGTTTCATTTTCAGTCTCAGAGCTGAGCACAGAGCTAAGCTATGCCCAGGTTCCAAAACTGTTTCAGTCACAATCAGCTCCCATTGGCTGATCTGTTGCTATGTCTCTCCCAGTCTATGAACTATCATACACTGACACAAAGTCAATGGGGAATCCAGATTCACTTAACAATGTTAATAACTTAACAATTCTAATGATTCAGTTAACAACGGTGGCAAGAAAGGTTGTAAAACAGAGCAAAACTCACTTAATGAATGTTTTCCTTAGCAACATAAACTTTAGGCTCAGTTGTGATCATAAGTCGAGGACTACTTATATTTGTTATACTTATATCCTACTTTTTCTCTGGGAGCTGAAAATAATGTTCTTAACATTCCCTGCTCCAATTTCCTTAAGCTATTCATCCTGTGAGATAGAGAGTGACTGGCCCAAAGTCTCCTACTGAGTTTCCTTGGCAGAGAATGGAAGTCTCCCTGGACCAAGGCCAGCACCTCAACAGCTACATCACCACCCAGTGTACATTTCATTAATTATAATGCTTCTCTGAGGTCTGCACAGGTTGCAATCTCTCCCCACCACAATTTATGAAAATTCATGCAGTAAAAAGCTTGAAGGTAAAATCTCGAGGGGTCATTATATATATATATATATATATGAGTAGCTACAAATCATATGGTGATAATCATCTGAACACTGTCCTTTCTTGACTATTCTTTTCTGAGCTATTTTTTTCTAAACAACAAAGCAAAGCAGAACATCTTTCTAAAATATTCCTATTTGCTGGCAATAACAGATAATTCGTTTTTGAAAGTAGTCGGGCTGATAGGCAGGAATAAAATGATGGTGACTAATAACTTCTGGAGTGAACTCTGCGGATTGTTACTGTGAAACTTGGAAATGAAAGCATGAACATTTCTTTAAACTCTGGGTGCAGTCATGGGATAAATCATCTTGGTGAACCTTGTTTGATGTATCTGGGCTATGTTCCAATTTAGAACCAGTAGCAAATGCCAAGGGATTAAAAGGCCTGGATTGCTGTCCTTAATTTTTTTTTTTACTTTTCAGACTCATTTTGAATGGTTCACAAGTCAAATGGACAGTAAATGTTTGCTGAAATCCCATCAGCCCAGAACACAGCAAATATTTTTCACCTCACAAAAACGTGTTAGTAAGTAATTTTTGCTGACTTTATTTTGGCTCCTTTTCCTTTGGGCTCATGGGAGAGGAGTGATTTCCTTTTTTTAAAAAAAAAAAAATTACTACACCCCAATCCACAGGTTTGTTGCCAGGAGGCATTACAGTATTGCCAATTGAAACCTAGCTTACTTTCTTCATAAATTTTCTCTGGATTGAAAATGTCGCCAGTGATGAAGCAAAATACAGAGGGGAGTAGAAAAACAGCAGACCATGTGAAATTCCATCAAGATGGAATATGTTTCAAATGACTTCTGCCCCTCGTGGATCTGTTGCTTCGGTGCCTCAAACCTGGGGGTTAATGAATGTGCGCCCCCACCATGATCTAGTAGCCACTCTCTTCGGCCTCAGTGTTGTGGTGCTGAGAATGCAGAGGGAAACTGTCTGAGGGGAGAGGTGCAGTAGTGGAATTCAACCAGTTTTAACACTGGTTTGCTGCCACGTGGCTTCTCAAACTCAAGTTTTCCCATTCCAGAAGCAGCCCGGGTGATTGGGAAGGCTGAGGAGGCCCGAAAAACAATTGTTCTGAGAGATTTAGGTGAGTAAAACAGAAAAAAACCAAGGGGATTTAGGATAGGAAAGGGCAGGGGCAGGTGGGCAGGACCAAATCTGAATGCCACTACCAGTTTGGTAGAACCGGTGCGTCTGGGCTGAATTTCACCACTGGAGAGGTGGATTGGTTGCCTGAACTCTGGGAGTCCTCCTCTTGTGCCTCCCATCTCCCTGACACCCATGGGAAGAGAAAGGGAGGCCAATCCCTTCTCCCTCACTCCCCTCACACTTATCTTGCCATGCAAAAGAAGGGAGAGAAGCACAAGAGCTGCCAGGTCTTTCATTCCCTCTCTGGATTCAAACAATTAATAGCAGAAGGCCAACAGGTCTTATGCTACCAGCAAATGGCACCCTCCATCAGCTCTCTCTAATCCAAGACTCTCCATGTGGACAGACCTCCTCTTCTGCTTCACTACTGAGTCAAAATAGAGATCTGCTTCTTTGAGCCACCACTCATTTGGGTTATCTTCAGTACTGGGTATAGCACTTCACGGCTGCCATACAGAAAGCCTTACAAATCAGGCTTCGGTGAGAAGTTCTTTCTTTAAACTGAATGCTTTTCCTTTACAAGTTAGTCTCTTTTATTGCTTTTCTCCTCCATGCCATTTAATGGGTCATTGTGCTTGAATTGCCCCATATTTAGTCTGTTTTTGTGCAGCATGGGCTTACAATAACTCCTTCATTTGGCCCCAACCACACCTTAGAATTGTTCTCTTGCTTTGCTGCTGAGCATGGTAGGAAAAAGGAATGGAGACAGACCTGCGTAAAGCATCTTATTCACCTTGCAGGAGCCACCATTCTATATATATATTTTAAATACCAAGAACTGAGCCAAAATTTTCAAGCAGACACAAGGGGAGAGCCTTGAAAGAAAATGTGATATTAAAAAGGTCAGAGCTGGGGAAAAGTAATAAGAACCCAAGATCCCTCTTGTACCATTAGCACAGGCTAGGCTTTTGAATTACTCCTTATTGGCAATTGTGTAATATTGTCTTCCAGAGTCCTGGTAAAATAGCTTGCCATGTTTTCGCTATGAAAGTGGAGAAATGAGATATTTTCCTCAATATTGCTTTTATTTGTATTAAGTTAGCACAAAACACAAATTCAGACAAACATTAAGAAAACAGGGCAAGAAGTAGCCTTTGCCAGTAGTCCTTACATACTGAAATACATACATAATTTTCCCAACCCTCAGTCCATTGATCCTACAGTCGTATATTTGTTGCTATGTACACATGGATCTTTCAATGTGAAATTCAGAGTTAACTATAGCAATTTTACACAGCTACAGAGGATATTGCCTTCCTATACTTAACCACCCATGTTTTATCTTCTTTCCATTCATCTTTTATGGAATGAATTCATTCTGTTATATAGATAAAGGTAAAGAAGCTCCTGCGGATTTTATTCTGCTAGTCATTGCCGAATTTAAGGGGTGGTGCTCATCTCTGTTTCAAGGTTGTTGAGCCAGCGCTGTCTGAAGACATTTCTGAGGTCATGTGGCCAGTATGACATCACAGAGAGCTGTTATCTTCCCACTAAAGTGGTACCTGTTTATCTACTTGCATTTGCATGCTTTTGAACTGCTGGGTTGGCAGGAGCTGGGGCGAGGACAGGAGCTCACCCTGTGGTACTTGGGTCTTGAACCGAGGCTGCCGGCTTTCTTTCTGTTATGTAGACAGACTGTAAAATTATCAACACATTCAGTTTGATTGATCAACTGGGCACAGGTGCACCAATTGGGTACAGGAAATGTCAAGAAAATAAAGTGGACAAGCATAGCCCTCCTCTAATGATCAATGCAGAACATTGGGCCACTTAACCAAGTAACCGTTCCTGCAATTTAACATTATTACTCAATTCCCATGGTCCTTGTAATTCTTTTACACACAATAAAGCCGGTTCCTACAGACGTTTCCATAATGTAAGCAGCACAAAAACCTACTCCTGCATCTAGTGTCTTTTGTTTGATTAATGCTAAAGATGCAACAGGACAGGGACAGCAAAGAAGATGGATTTGTAAAAAAAGAAAGAGGGAAAGAGAAAGAGAGCGAGAGAGTGAATGAGAGCATGGCAGGATGACTGGTTTTATTGGATAGATGAATGCAATTGATAATGTCCCCGAGGGTTGGACTTTACATAATGAGACACATAAACAATTTTTGCTGAAAAATTGCTGAAATAGTTGAAAAAAATGTTGGCTGCTTTATGGAGGCAAAGTACACAGCTTATTAAGAAGTATGAATTCCCTACAAATGCAGGTAGCCCTCCACTTACAACAGATCATTTAGTGATTGTTCAAAGTTACAATGGCACTAAAAAAAAGTGACCCATGACCTTTTTTCAGTTAAAACTGTTGCAGCATCCCCACGGTCATTTGATTTACATTCGGATGCTTGACAACTGACTCACATTTATGACCGCTGCAATGTCCCGGGGTCATGTGATCTCCTTTTGCAACCTTCTGACAAGCAAAGTCAATGTCGAAGCCAGATTCATTTAACAACCGTGTCACTAACTTAACAACTTCAGTGATTCACTTAACAGCTGTGGCAAGAAAGGTCATAAAATGAGGCAAGACTCACATAACAAATATCTAATTTATCAGCAGAAAAGTTGGGTTCAATTGTGGTCATAAGTACTCTTGTAATTCAGAACTAGTAACAACAATTATGCTAGAGCATGTAGTGTCATAACCTTTATTAGTTGCAGAGAGTTTCAGCTTTATAAGCACAAATAGAAAGAAGAGGCCATTGCAGTTGAACTTAAAAAGCTGTGTAAAACACTGCAAATTTGGCGAAGGCTTTGCATTAAGAAACATACTAGTCTGTGGAATCCTGAAAAAAAAAAATATTCTTAACAGAGATTTAATACTTAAGAAAACATTTAAAGTTCTTATCTGCAGTGAGGCCCAAAAGCAAAAGTAAATACATTTGCAATACGTAGCATATAGTCAGACAATAATGGGTCAAAATGAACTGTGCTATTAATGTGGCAGAGATTCATATTATCGCCTGAATGAAAATTTAAAGGAGGGAAGCTTAAATTAAATGTAAATAAAGAGATTCGAAGAAGCTATTAATCAGTAAAAAGCAAGCCATTTGCAAAAGGTAAACAACTAAGCTTGCTCATTATACAACGAAGAATTTGGTAATGAAAAATAGAACAGGGTAAGCTAACCTGAAAATCTATAGCATAAAAAATGAAATTAGAGCATGGATATGGCTCTCATCAACAGTGAAAGGAAAAAAACCACGTTGGTGCTTTCATACACTGATTCTGCTGCAAGCACAAACAGATATGGAAATACTGAGTATGCTTTGAGGAGTCAAATCCTTCAACTACTACTTGCAGAGAATGGAGTTTGTCCTCATCACACATCAACCACTACTGAGCGTCTTCCTTCTACAAATAGGATTTTTTTTTTTGCTTACTGCAGCTGCTTAAATACAGTACTCGATTTTGTTCCTTAGAGTACAGTGTTACAAAGTACAATTCAAAAAGACCAAACAATTATGCAAATACTTTACAGATTGTTTTGTTTACTGCTTCAGGGTAAACAGTCTGAACCGTCCCCGTGAGATAGGGTTCTTGTGTCAGGCTTTATCTCACAGAGAATGACAGGTTTCCTATCCCAGCTGAAATGGTTTTAAAAACTAGAAGAGATCCTGTCTTATCTTGTTAGTTTAGTTTCTTATAGAAAAATTTCCCTCCTAATAGAGGAAAGAGGTATAGGAGTTGGATCAGAGGTATAAGACCTGCATGAGTGGGACTTGCATCTTTTTCCATCTTAAACTGTGGTGGTATTCAGCATGGACACACAGATTCTAGCGAACTGGTGGTGGTGACGAGCGTTTGGCCCTGTCCACCAGCCCCTGCCCTATCTTCTCCTATATCCCCTTCTTTTTTTTTTCTTTGTAGCTCAGCTGAATTGTGCAGCACAGCTGTTTTCCACACCTCCTCAGCCTTCCTACTCACCCGGGCTGCTTCCGGTAAATTCAATACTTGCAGTTTAGAAGCGTCTGAGCTCTGAACCAGTAATAAAAACCAGTTGCATCCCACCACTGATCTGAAATGACCAGAAGATTCATGAAAAGAGAACTGAAAAGTCCAGGAAGGAAATGGGAACTGGAATGGAAGTGTAATGGCGGAAAAATTAAGAGGCAGTTAGATTAAATGTTGTGTTGTTACTTTTGGTAAAAGACTAATGGTGGCAAATAAACCTGAAATGGATTGGGTCGAGTTGCATTGTTGAAGTTTTGTTTTGTTCTAGCTATGATGGATGTTCTCTGATGAGGAAGATAGCAGAATTTGGAGAAATGTTTTCAAGATATAATGGAGAACGAGCTATACGATATTTCTACAACGTGAATCACCCCTCAGAAAGTGATGCTGAGAGGAGATAAAACTATCTACCCGCTAAAAGAGTAAGGAAGGAGGACAGCCTGTATATTTTTATTCACTGATTCAGCAAACGTCTACCTTGTCACATTCAAAGAGTTGACACGGAAAGCAGAAAAAATAAAAATAAGGAAAAAAACCCACAACCCTTTCCCTTAATCTTTTCCTTATCGTACAAAGTAAATACTGACTAAAACAGTTCAAAGTAGCCAGCTGCGCATATATGATAGACAGCATGATAGTTTGCAAACTTATATAAAGTTAAAAAAAACTTAGGCCATCATATTCAGGAGTACAGGAAAATAAAACAGCTCAATTGCAATGTTTTTTTTTTTTTTTTTAAATCCCAAACTGCTGAGCAGGAAGGAAAAGAGCAGGAAGCAGGGATGACTTCACCTTGTCCAGAATGAAATAATCTTTGCTAATGCAGTGAATTTGAAAGCGGCTTGCATACTTCTTACACACACAGGAGCATGCATGCAAATCTGTCAGCCGAGAAAGGCAAGTACCATTGGACTACATTAAGCATAGATACAGTAGTCCTTGACTTACAAGAGTTTGTTTAGTGACTGTTCGAAGTTACAACGGCACCCAAAAAAGGGACTTAGGACCATTTTTCACACTTACGACCATTGGAGCGTCCCCATGGTCATGTGTTTTGCATTCAGATGTTTGACAGCCGATTCATATTTATGACGGTTGCAGTGTCCTGGGGTCATGTGATCTCCTTTTGTGTCCTTCTGATAAGCAAAGTCAATGGCGAAGCCAGATTCACTTAACAACGGCGTTACTAATTTAACAACTGCAATGATTCACTTAACAAGTGTGGTAAGAAAGATCATAAAATGGGGCAAAACTAACACGTTTTTCACTCAGCAACCATACATTGTGGCCATAAGTCGAGAACTACCTGCATCACTATTTCTGCCACTATGTCTGTAGCCCTTAACAGTCTGTTTCTGCTTTGCTGGGGATTTTCCCTTATTTTTGACTTCATGTGCTTACATATCACTTCATTCTTTTGCTCTCTTACACATTTGGTCGAACTCTAAACTCCTATTATTATAATCATGTTAAAATGTCATCACCTATGACAGAAATGTATTGTTTTCCTTATGGAAGCCGATATCTATGCATGTCAGTTCTCCACTATACTTGCCCAGACTAACTGGAGAAAGTGCGTTAGAGTTGTTCATTTCATCAGAAATAGTTTTAGCCAGTCCATTAGCACCATCCCTTATAATGGTGTCTGTCTATATCTAAAAACCCATTTATACCCATGTGCCTCATACAGCCTTGCCTCGATTCTGCCGTTTGTGATTATCTACAAACTTTATCACCTCTCAAATCTTATAACAACAGTCCAGTGCAACAAGAATAGACAGATCTTAACAGTCTGTATAAGAAGCCTGCTGTGATATATAAAACATTAACCTCATTGGTTATCAATTTTTTCCCTCCCCACTGACTTCTTGCAAGGAGAAAGGAGATCTTGGTTGGCCCAGGATATGAAGTAGCAAAGAGTAAGTATAGTTCTACTACTCTTGGGCGTGCTTCAGCCTGCTTGTAGCATTAAAAAAAGAGGAATGTATTTATATCAACAGATTGCAAGAGGATGGGGACGTAAACAGATGGTGACTAAAGAAACAGCAATCACAGCAAGATCTTATGGTTCCTCAGAAGATAAGCCCCATGGCTTATCAGGATTCCTAGATTCCCCCCCATACACACACACATTAACTTGTATTATGTTTTTTTTTCTATTTTCCCCAGAAATGTTCCCTCTGCAATATTAGGTTTGTGCAAAACTGGAATGATGCCAGCCTGTCCTAGTCAGCAAATCCAAGGAAACCAAGGCAGCTTTACAACAGAGAGGTACCTAAAGGAATTTGGAAACCATTTCTACTGTAATCACATTTCAGTGTTGGCATTCTGTTCCCCGCAATGAGCTGGAAACGAGAAGAAGGGAATCAGATGTCTAGATAGCTGAATGTCTGTAAGGAAACTGGAAAATGAATGTAGTGTTTCCTTTTTCAACACGGAACCACTGCATTCCCAGGAACTGTGCAACATGAAGTCATACTGGCATGCTTCACACATGCCTAAGATGCTATCATGGAAAATTGAAGAGTGGCCAAGAAGAACTGGTGAAACATTTTCTACAACCAGTCTTGACAGCATGGATCAGACTGTCCACCAAAGGAAGATTTTAAAAATGCATTCTAAAGGACATGGACAAATATCTGTTTTCTTGCTAGGGCTGGGTATAAAACCTTAAGGCATATGTACATTGTTCCTTTTCCAGGTCTAGGCCAAGTTACATGTCATACATACAAGCATATTTTCTCCCTCCATTCTCTATTGCAATCAAAAACAGTCTCCAAGGCCACCTGTTTTCTCAAAATTGGAATCTCTCTTTTTCTCTCTCTCTCTCAATCTCTTTGATTGATTTCTAGCTTGTTGTGAAAAGGAAAACTGCTAAAAGGGAGGTGGGTTGATTTATAAGAAAATATTATTGCTGTTTAAAGAAACAATACTTCAGGTCGTCTTTGACTTACGACCACAATTCAGCCCAAAATTTATGTTGCTAATTGAGACAGTTGTTAAATGAGTTTTGCCCCATTTTTCGATCTTTCTTGCCACATTTGTTAAATGCATCACTGCAGCTGTTAAGTTAGTAGCATGGTTGTTAAGTGAATGTGGTTTCCTCATTGACTTTGCTTGTCAGAAGGTTGCCATAGGGAATCACGTGACCTTGGGACACCGCAACCATCATAAATATGAACCAGTTGGCAAGCATCAGAATTTTGATCACATGACCATGGGGGTGCTGCAATGGTCATAAGTGTGAAAAATGGTCATAAGTTGCATTTTTTTTTCAGTGCCATTAGTGCCATTAAATTCAGTGCCATTAAGTGAATGGTTGTAAGTCGAGGACTACCTGTATTGCCTATAGTACATAATTTGACTTCCAGGAGGTTAACCCTACATGCATTTTAACTTAAGCCTTATAAGAATTATAAGAAAGACTGTCAAGTAGTTATATCTACAAACTCCCAGATCCCAATCCATACAGATTGCATCTTGGTGTACAGTGAATCTTGAAGCAGGAAGAGCAAAATCTACCATTAATTAAATAGACATCAATGCTACTACCGTAATGGGATGGTGAATCTAGGGTTATATGGGGGTGTCATTATTACCCGCATTATTAACATTGTATCACAGAAATTCTGTATGGCAGTTATTGAAGTCATCTTCAACTATTAGACCTTACCTGGGATTTTCACAGCTCAGGGTATCTGAACATCTTTCAAATGCTGATGCATTGATGCTGCCAATGGAGACTGGGGTGCCCCTGCTCCAATAGCCCAATAGTGCTAAAATAGTACACACAGAAAGAAGCATTGGAAGGCCTGGGGAAAAAGGGGGGGGGGGATATTGGCAGCTGCCTAAGACTAAATGATATTTCCTCCTTATAGAAAGTCATGCCCCTGTCAGAGTCAGAATCTATGGGGGAGGATGAACTGGAGCAGGAGCTGGCAGAGATAGAGAGGATGGTTCTATTGGCCTTGGGGAAAACTGGGGAGGGGCAGAGTCAATCGGGGCAAGGCTTGCCTGAAGTAGTAGAGCCTGTAGACAGGGAAAGTTCAAGAGTCGAGCAAAGATTACCACCTCCTGATCCAAGAAGAAGAGAAAGCATGATCAGTGCAGATTGAACTGGCTACGAGGAAGAAGAGTGCCCTGCCCCCTTTCCCAAGGCACACCTGGAGACTGAGAGATAAGGAGCTGCCAATAGGAAGGGCATTTGTCGGGAACAAACATTGAGTCAGTGGAGCCTTGTGTGAAATTGCCAAAGCCTGGAGTTTGCTGTGATCTGCTTTGTGGGGTTGTCTGGTTTGCCTGCTTCACTGAAACTCTGGCCCTGGCTACTGTGGGGCTAACCTGGCTTGTTGGACTGCTGGCCCTGGTTGCTATGTGGCTAATTTTGCTCACTGGACTGTTTGCATCCAGAGGCTTCTGAAGGTGCATGGGAGACCTTTGCTCAAGGACTGGTAGTGACTGTGGGAATGGTTTGGGGGCGCAGTTGGAGCAATAAAGGGAAGTTGGACTGGCTTTCTGGCTGTTTTACTTTCATGCCATACCCCAGGTCATCGCAGAGAGGAAGAAAATAAGAGAAAGAGGTTACATTGAATGGGGCATAAAGAGAAAGGGCTCAGGACACGATCAACAGAAGATTTGCTAGAAGTATTTTGGCTAAACTTCTTCCTTCAGCAAATCAGGAACCGTTTTGCTCAAAGCAACCAATATCTGATAGTTAGTAAGCATCCCAAGGAATCTAAGCCAAGTCTCCTCAGTCCATATTTTGTTTGTTGAGATTCCAAGGTGGTAATGAATTAGTCTCCCATGGTTTGTGATTACTCCTCTTCTTTTCCTAAAACTAGGAGGGTGCTATTCAGCAGAAATAGTTCCAGTTCTGGGAGGCTCCCAGAGCGCTCAATCAGAAACTGTTAAGACAACTTATTGATAAAGCGATTCTGTCTACAGCTTGACAGTGCTCTGATGTGTGTTCTCTTCCAGTCCAGCATCCAGAAAAGACACTTCACATCTGTTTTATTGCATTTGTGACTATATTTTACAACATGAAATATAATAGTCACCTTTTCAACATCAAACACAACCAATTTTGTGATTGAATAGCGTAATTTCTGTACCATCTGCCCCATTTCAATTGATGGCAACATGCTGAATTTAAAAAAAAAAAGACTTAGCAACCGACTTAGATATATGTTTACTTCTTGCAAACATTACATTTTTACTGTTGCATTAATACTTCAGCCTTTAATTACCATCACCCTAAACGAATAAGCTCATTAATATAAAATGCAATGGCATTTTCTAACTCAGCAAAATGTTTTTATCCTGTATTGGCAAATCTTTCTCCATAAATTAGCTGAATTCTTTTTAAAAAACAACAACCCAATGTCCACATTTCCATAAAACACACATTGTCTCTAGCATTTTATATCAGAAACATAAACATTTTTCTGGCATCCCATAATTCACAACCCCAGATAGCTGCAAGAGGTTTCAAAGATAATTAGGACAACCTTCTGCCCATGCAGGAAATCCACAGCTTCAATGGAAACACTGGACAACGAAAATTTTGTTTCTTGAACTCTTTGGGGTTAAATGGTATTCAATGCAATTTCTCACCTTATTTTTATTATGCATCCACCCCAGCAAATCTCCAGATAAATGCATACAAATGACATATTCTGAAAAATATGAAAGGTGTTTTTTTTTTGTAGGAGTGAATGAATGTTACACTACAACAGGAGGTAGGTTGCAAGGCACTTTTCTCATATGCTTGGATGCTTTTCTGGTATGCTTCTTTGAACAAGTGGAAAGAGAGATTGAGCATTTTGACTGATGATATTCTCTGTGGGCAAACTTACCAACATTCAGACATAACACTGCTCAGTGTGTTTTGATATGGACAGAGATCTGAAAATTATGAAGATGATCCTGGTGGATTGGAAAGTGTTGGTGTAGAAGTCTCCCAAGTTCTACTTTTTGCCAGAGGATTATACTTCGTTACCGATGGCCACAATTGAGCCCAGTAAAGCTTACCATTTAGATTTCGGTGGCTACAATCCAGTGTATAAATAAGTACAGGATTACAACACTGAACAGTTTCTCCATTTCATTAAACAGTAAAGCCAATAATCTACCATTTTACTCCTCATTCTTTCTGAACATAATCCTGAAATTACAAGATTGTAATGCTCCCATCAATATTTTTAACAACACAGTGAGATGTAAATACCACTTCCCAAATCCTTAAAAACTTCCAAACCTCTATATCATCTTTCTACTCTCCCTATACATACAGGTAGTCCTTGACTTACAACAAGTTCATTAGTGACTGTTTAAAGTTATAACAAAGTTACAAAATTCAGATGCTTGGCAAGTAGCTCATATTTATGATGGTTGTAGTGCACTGGGGTCATGTGATCTGCTTCTGGGTTTTTGGTGAAGGGCGTTCCAGAGAAATATTAATAAACCCACTAAGTCAGAGTTATGTTTGTGAGCAGGACAGCACAACTATAAACAAAGGTCTTGATGGAAAATTGTATTTCCCTATATATTCTGGCATTTATATGGCTGTTGGGATATTTAGGATCCTAGGAAATAAAAGGTTGTACCCTGACTTCTGTGTCCACTACAGGTAGTTCTTGACTTATGACCACATGATGATGTGTCTGGCTGGAAAGCAGAGGACCTCGATGCTTCTGAAGTCTAAATGATCATGCAAAGTTATTTTCCCTCAGACTTCAACAGAAAATGTGGCTTTAAATGACAAATTATTTCAAAACTTACTTTTCAACAATGAAAGAAAACGATGAAGTGAATGCATATGGCAGTTGTTTTATTACACGTAGTCCTCAACTTATGGCCACAATTGAGCCCAACATTTCTGTTGCTAAGTGAGACATTTGTTAACTTTGAGTGTTGCACCATTTTACGACCTTTCTTGCCACAGTTGCTAAGTGAATCAGTTGATAAGTTGGTAACCCGGTTAAGTAAATTTGACTTCCCCATTGACTTTGCCTGTCAGAAGGTCACAAATGGTGATCGCCTGACCTTGGGATACAGCGACGGTCATAAATATGAACCAGTTGCCAAGCATCTGAATTTTAATCACATGATCATTGGTTGTAGCTGTGAAAAATGGTCATAAGTCACTTTTTTCAGCTCCATTGTAACTTTGAATTGTCACTAAATGAATTGTGGTAAGTTAAGAACTATCTGTATCTTCCAGCATTTTCTAAGTTTCCGTCCTTGTCATCTGAGTGGGAATTGTGCCCATTTAGATATTTTTTGACACAGTACTGGATCAAAAAGAAGAAGGAGAAATAAATGACACTTCAAACGTTATGAAATTGAGCAGGTCATATTACAAATGAAATATCGTTGCTTGGGTGTAAGTGCCTTTAAATTCAGACTGCAAATAAAAACGTAACTTTTCTGAAAAAGAAGAAATTGCTTCTTGTGTACATCAGTTCACATGATTTCTAAACCCATTGACCACCTGTTGCATACTCCAAGTAATCTTACTGCTTTTTTTCTAAACAGAATGTGCATTCTGAAGAATGTTTGGCTGTCCTTCGAATAATTGAATTGCATGCATAAGTGTGCAATCTGCAAACCAATATACTTTAACATAAAAATAACAAATGACATACAATGTTTAACACCTTCACCTTGTCAGTGAAGAGAGGGATTTTTCTGGAGGGGGAAAAGCAAAAGTCTGAGCAAGAAATCGGTTAAGGTCGTGCAGATCTTTTGTTTCAGATGGTGGCATAAATTGCTACAATCTCAATGCCTACTCATAGACTAAGCGTCATTTGACTTAATGGGTCTTATTTCTGAGAAAATATATATTGAAATTGCGCTGAACCAGAGACTCATTTAGGGAAATGTTAGAGGCCATAAGATTAGATTGCTATTTCGATTATGTCCTCAATAACTATCACAAATAGTTTTCTGATTTGGCTAGAGTTGCCCTTTTCCCAACAAACTTTCAATACCACAGATGTGCAGCACAAAATCTTGCCTACATTTAACAACCCTCTGTGCTGCTTGACTTTTGATTTATCTACAGTTTAAATTTTATAAGCCTTTTCTACCCCATATAGTTCTATATCTGAAATTATGCGCTATTGATGACTGGCAACAGTAGTTAGGATAGAGAGGGGCCTGGATTCAACAGCAACTTGATCATGCCAATTTGCCCATCTTCTGGAGAGGATTTATTGATTTATTGTCTTAACTTAGATAGCCAGGCAAAATGATAGAATTCTGGGTGGCTCCCAATAATAATAATAAAAAGCAAAAGATGACAAAACCAAAACTAGACATCTCAGCTCGCATTCTCTGGTCCATCCAATGGCACAGTCCCCAAAATGCACTTTCAACTAAGACAGACATAGACAGAATTTAAATGGAATGAAAAACCTAGGGAAACACAAGCCTAACAATAAAAAAGAGGAGTAATGAGCAGAAGGAATCCAGTTTATCCTTCAATGTCCTTGATGACTTTCCTAAAACAAAATTTTGGGGCGAACCATTATAACTTGTCTGCTTTGTCACAGAATAAAAAGGCTACAAGAAAAATATCTTATAATGATAATAGGATTGTCAGGAATCATCTTAATTTTGACCTCTAGTTATTTTTTTATTCTAAATTATAGTAAAAAGAATACCCTGGAAAATATCCTGAAATTATGATAAGATAGATGATTGATAGAAAAGGATAGATGATTGATAGAAATGATAGATAATAGATGAGAAATGAGAAATGAGAAAGAGAGAGGGAAAGAGAGAGGGA
>JAEANM010006747.1:0-18337 GCA_017656035.1 Myanophis thanlyinensis | reverse complement strand
TCTATTTTTAATCCTGTAATTTCGTGTAGCCAATTTTTTACCTGTTCCCAATAACTTGCCGCCTTTGGACACTGCCACCACATGTGATAAAAGGTCCCTTCCTTACTGTTACATTTCCAGCATCCTGGGTTCATATTTGGGTACATTTTAGCTAATCTTGCTGGTGAATAGTGCCTAAGATGCTTTGCTTCTCATCCAAGAAGCTGTCAAGTAGTCCTGTGGATTCAGGCTTGTGCCTGCTTTGGATTGGGATTTGAAATTGAAACGTTAGATGATGGACCAGTGAAAGAAAATGGATACAGTTAGAGTTGGGGTTGGGGTTACGGTTAGGGATAGGGATAGGGATAGGGTACTGCAGCCTTTTTGTATTCAGCCAGACTATTTATTTTAATGTCGACATAAGATACACAATACTGCCTTTCAGAAACAGATTCAACATCACTTCGGTAAGTTAGTAGGAAGGAAAAGAATTCTATTTCACTATTGGAGGCTATTTAGTTAGTAGGATACAGTTATCAATCATGGAATTTTTATTACCTGTTAACAAAGACTTTCGGTTGGGGAGTTTCCCATATCTCAGTATTTCAGAAAAAGTGATACTATATTAAATATTGCTGATAATTTTAGAAGTACAGGGTTCATATTAATATAAATTTCTTTTATCTCTGTTTTTATATCCCTGCCAGATATCAATGAATGTTCAGGATCCAACCTCTGTTCATCCCATGGAAAATGTTTAAATACTGAGGGTTCTTTCCGTTGCATTTGTGAAGAGGGTTTTATGGTTTCTAGAGATGGCCGAACATGTGAAGGTGAAATGGGTTTGACAGAGCTATGATTCTTATAACCAATCATTAGTTTTCATTCTTTCTCTACAAAGACCATCATAGAATCCCATTATCTATAAAGATGACAGAAGAAAATATTTAAGTGTTCCATGTAGGATAATGATTTGAATAAGTTAACAGCAGCATAATAAGATTCTTATATAAGATTTGCGTTTTCTCAGAAGAGGTTAGGGTCAAATTTATCAACTAGTAGTTCACAGGGTAGAGAGAACCATTTCATAAACTTGTATGAGCTGCCTAAGGACACCAAGTGAACTACCAAATATCTGTCACACAGAAATATGGACCTATATGAAGTCTTTGACTTCTTGAATAAAATCTAGTCAAATTGTGTATAGAGTAAGCTACAGCTTTTAGATAAGGGATGTGAATTTGGGCGGCTATGTTCTTCCTTTACAACAGGAAAAGAAGAATCTTCCTATTAAGCCAGGTTAATACAATGTTCTTTCCAACAATATTAAGAGATAAATGGTCAGGACAAATTCAGAAAACTAGAATATGTGGTTCATATTTGACCATAGAAAGATAGCATTGCAACAGTTTTATTCCCAACATAAGCAGATATTTATTTTTAAATGACTTTTTTCTGACTAATTTGACTAATACAGGTAGTCTTCGAGTTATGAATGTAATGGAGCCTGCCCTAATCCTAAACCAAGAATTTGTGGAAGCGAATCTTGTACCTTGAACGTGATCACTCCCTCCTTTCGCCCGCACATTCACTAATCAAATGCGTTGCTCATTAAGTGCACATGAGTTATTTCAGGGTGGGGAAAGCCATGCAGGGCCTAGTGATGGAACAGGCCACCAGCTTAAGACCACCCAAGGCCTCCTCAATCCACTGAAATACTTCATGCTCCCCACAATTGCTTCTCCCCAACCTGCTACACCAGGTCACTTATCATGTTAAAATTTAGCAAGCTGTCTTCAGTCCAGCCTCTCAGCCACATGCACCCCACTGCAGCTCCATTTTGGCCTGCACAGGCCTTGTCTGGCAGTTTGCAGGCCAAAACGGAGGTCCTCAGCTAGTACATTATAGGCCAAAATAGAGGTTCAGAGAGATGGACCAACCCCTCTGACCCTTCGTTTAGACCTGTGCAGTGCCAGGGAGGCCTAAACAGAGCTCTGTTTTGGCTGGCACACTGGTGGGCGAGGCCTGCATAAGCCTAAATGGAGCATCAGAGGGACAGGGGCAAGCCCTCCCCTCCAAACCTCCATTTTAGCCAGGAAAGAGCAGGACGAATGTTGAAGAGTCTTTGCTGTTGTTCGTAAGGGTGAACAAGTGCCATGCTGCTGAAAGATTCATAGTTTCAGGACTTGTTCGTAAACATTATGGGGCACTGATCGCGTAACTTTAAATGTTTCAAATTTTCTATGTTCAGATATTGATGAATGTGCAAATAGTACTATATGCGGTGACCATGGTTTCTGTGAAAATTCTCCCGGCTCCTACCGCTGTCTTTGTTATCAGGGATATCAATATCTACAGGATGGGCAGGGCTGTGTGGGTAAGTTGTTATATTTTAATAATTTTTCCTTGACAAATCAATTTTCATGGAAAATTTAAGTTTCTTATTATTTTTATTATGTACAGAAATAAAGAAATAAATTTACGAACGGCTTTTTTTTATAAGACATTAGCTTTTTCTAATCTTTTTGTGAAAACATCAGGATCTTCATAAATCTGGTTAATATTATTGGTGTAATTTAAATTTTTAAAGTTTTTAAAACTAAAAAGTGAAATACAAATTACAAACTAAGAGCGATTAGTATAATGGGATAAAGGAGTCATGGGGGCGTAGTGGGCAGAATGCAATATTGCAGGCAAACTTTGCCCACAGCTGGAGTTTGATCCTGACAACCCTGTTAGCCTTTCAAGGATCACATAGAAACTTGGTAAAAAATATAGTTGAGTAACTTCCCAAACATACTGTTCTTCCAATCCTCTGACCATTTTTGTTGAGTAATTATAATAACAATAAGGACATTCATAACAATATACAGTACATCAGGTACATATCAGAAAACAACATGAAGAAAACTAATATGAACTTCAACAATCCTACAATTATTTAATAGCCATCAACACAGTGATATATTTTAAACAAAACCATGGCATAACACCATGTGTCCTATAAACACATCTGTAATAATTGAAATTGGGTATTAATCTAGAGCTATCAGATGAAGTAGCATGGAATAACTAAAGTCTACCAAAAAAAACCTTCTTCAAGTAAAAAGGTCCTTATCCCCTTTTAAAGGCCAGCAAATTTCCACAAAGTAGGAAGGAGCTGGTTTTAGAAACATAGGACAAATTCTTGAAAGACTGGATCCTGAAGATCATGATGCTGAATCAAGGAAGTGAAAGAAATTCTTGCTCAGAAGCAACAAGGACTATAGGGAGAAATAAAGGAAGACATTTACTGAGGAGCTTGTGGAAAGTTGTCAACCTAGGTTTTGCTAAAACTGGTTTCTGATTCAAATTGGGATGCCAGTTAGGAGGCTTACATTAAATGGAGCCATGAGAATAATATACAGTAGAAGATCCAGAATAGGATTGTTTTGGACTAAGATCACAAAATGACAATGAAATAATAAGTACCTCAAGATTCGTGGCACAAACATTTTCCTTTCATTTTGAAGTTGAAAGCAGATGAAAATCCTCTAAAATAGAAAACTTCCAAATAAAAGAAGAAACTCCTTAATTCATGTGTGACACTAGTCCCACCATCCTTAAATCCTGTTGAAAATATAGATGCAACCCTACTCCAGATTACATTCTGTTCTTTTTCCACCTTTCCTCCGTCCTCCTACCATTCTTCCAATACATAAGGAATCTTGAGAGTTAGGAGGGGGCACCAAGAAAGAAATCCTATCAAGACCAAAAATCCAAGGATAAAGAGAACCAAAGCAAACAAAAGTTCTCTCCAACCTTTGTTTGTTTGGGAATTTAGAATTAATTAGGTAACAAGAAAAATGAATTAAAATGCTATCCACTAGAAATGCATTTTTTTCTCCAAAAAACATTCCATATACTGGAAATAGTTGAAGGACAAAGCTGAGGAGGGTGAAGACCTTCCTTCTTTGCTTTTTCTGTAGAGCTTTCAAAACCCCTGACTGTTCCTTTTCCTAATATGGAGAAAGGAATGAGTCTCCATGGCCAAAACTAAATAAATGAATCATTTAGCAAATAAACAGTACTCCCTCCTCAGCAAGGTTATGGGCAGCTTTCATTATCTTTGATAAAAGTGCCTTTAGCTATTTTAATTTATCTGCTTCAGTCCTGCCAGATAAGAGGCGGGAGGCCCAGAGACCCCTGTGACAAAAGAGCAAAACAAAGCTCTTTGGAAAACAATTGAAGCATTGAACAATTTAAGTCATCAGTTGCAAATTCTGCATTCACCAAAGTAGTTTGTATGTGTGGACTGAAAGTATCTCAGAACAAGAGAGTTTTCAAAAAGGAAATGGTAAATGATAATTTTAAGAAGAGTTTCTGACCTGCTACTCTCATAACTGCTTTTTCATTAAACTAACTTCAGGAACATGATGGCCAACATATGGTTGAGATCCTGATTTACATAGAGGTATAACATGCATTTGAAAAGTCCATTTAGAAAACCATGCTTCCTCATCCAGGTTCAGTAGAATGGGAAGAAAAACCATCACCATAGAACCATCACCATGCCATAGAACTTCAGATTATTGCTAGATATTTCATGAGCTACGACTAGACCTGAATCCGCATTTCAAAGTTCCAGAAATTCCACAATATTGTTAAACAATACACATTTTCTTTCATATAACCATTTTTTTGTGCTTGGGAGGTATTAGTTCTGTATGATGCCAGTATTTTCAAATTCTCTCAAAGTTATAAAATGCTGTAAGACAGGGCTCAGAAGAAAAATAACAATTTCTCATTGTGGATTCCTGTTCTCTTGATCAATTGAGGGCATTCAACCTGCCCCATATTCTAGAACTAGAATTTTTATGTGGAATTCTATCTGCCCTGGGCATTTGTGGATGGACTTTGGTCATGTCTGAGTTTTTCCTCAAGTTTCATATTTCCTTTTATGCCCTTGATACATATTAAGAAGTCTTTTTGCTGATATCTGAAACTTATTACAATTTTAATAGTTTTCAAGGTTTTTGTTTTAAGACTTGAAGGGCAGTTTTTTTTCTTCCTCGACCTGGCAGGCAAGATGTCTCCTTACAAACTTGCTCCAGAAAGAGATGATATTTTGATTCTGCAGTATGGAATACCCTCCATTTAACCTAGATAATTTGTCTTTGGGGATTTTTTTTTTTAAATATTCTGAGGTCATTACTGAAATATCATCTGCTAGAACCATCCTTAGCAAATGTAACATTTTTAGTATTATCACACAGTTTGCCAAGTTAAGATGCATTCCTGAATTTCAATTGTGGGAATGTTAAAGACAGTGTAGAATAAATAATTATATGAGTTATATTTAACAACGATTATGTTCATTATATAATAAATGCAAAAACTTTTTAAAAATAAATATTTTCAACTTTCCAGCTGAACACTATGATACATAGAACAATAATAACACTTTTCTTTAGTGATGATGATGAGTTTAAATTTAATTGAGCAAAACAAAATGAAGAACGTTTGGATTAATGTTACACTTTATTTTTCAGATGTGAATGAATGTGAAATGCTGAGTGGGGTATGTGGTGAAGCTCTCTGTGAAAATGTGGAAGGCTCCTTCCTATGTCTGTGTTCCAATGAAAATCAGGAATATGACCCAATGAGTGGACTGTGTCAATTCCGCTCCTCAACAGGTAATGTCCAATGACTCTGAATATATCGGTTGGTTAACATGTAGCAACATCTTTAATCTGGCATGCTGATTGTGCCAAATTGTTTGGTCATATATGCAGATGTTAATGATAATAATGAACTAATGATGGTGAATAATTTGGAAATTTTTTATTTTGAAAGTTATATAAATTTCCTGCCAGTTTCTGATGCTTATCCATTCTTTAAATATCATTTATACATAGATTTATTATTTTTTCTAGATTGCATTCTTGAAGCATGTCAGGATTACACATTTCAAAAAACTGATGCAGAAACCATTAACAAGTTCAAACAAGAGAAAATACAAATAAGAACAAATAATCCATTAACTTCTTTCAGTCCCATTATTAGGTTCTTAAAATCACTTGACATCACCTCTTTTAATGCATTGTCTTTGAAGATTTCAGGAATGATAAAAGCAGCAAATTTCATTACATTGAGCCAATTATTTTTGTTAAAACATATATATACAGTACTGTTCTTTATCTAATTCAGAATAAAGTAGAATAAAAATACCTAATATATTACTGATATCAATAGCTAAATAATAATGCTGCAATATAGCTGTTGAAAGTTTTGCATAGGCTAATACAAGTGTGAGATTAAATAATGGATATTGTCTAACTATATAGTGTTGAAATTGCATGCTGGGCAAGCCACAATAAAATCATTCTAAAATTAATGCCGTATTGTGGAAAACATCTCTGCCTAAAAAAATAATAATCTAGGTCTACTAGAGAAAGCAGTTGAAGAAAACCATCAATACAAGGTATTTGTCATATCAACCAATACATTTAATTATCTATTCTCAAGCAGTTATGTATATCCAGCCATATTGGAGATCTTTGCCAAGGCTTGCACATTTGAATGTTCTCACCTAAGGAAAAAAAATCCAGTGTGCAAGATCAATATGGTGTAATCACTTTAGTCCTTGGAGAACATTGCAGGTTCCAAATGATACTGTAGATCTTTTTCTCCAGAGTTGAGGGAATTGTTCACTTGGAAGAGGCCTCTTTGATTCCACATGTATTTAATGCTGCAGTCTGAGCAAGGATACCAACAAGGGTAGCTTTAGAGGCAAGATTTCTACCTCCCTATAGGCTAAAACAATATGCTAACCCTTGAGTGATGAAAACTCAAAGCAACATAGCTTGAGCATTCTGCTGCAGAGTCTCCACAACTATGCTTTGCAGGATCACTCTGCCAGTTCTCTATATCAGGTATAAATCTCTATGTTCTTTGGAAAAGTTATTTTAGGATAGTGAATAGGAACCTTTTGTGTTTGGCATGTGAAAAATTCAGAAAATGGTGAATCATTCAAAACATCCTGACATACCACCTTTAACACCCATACAATAGGTTCTCCATCACTGTCTTAGGAAATAAGGAAGCTGGATGTCTAGTGCCTTTTCTTTACTTGGTTATCTATAGAATAAATATTTATTTTTGCTATATCAGCATTATAGGATAGAGTTGAACTTGGAATACAAAAATAGATGTTCAAATTAAAAGAATATTGAAAATTAGAAAGTCTGCTTAATCTGTTCAAGAGACCAGCATAGCAGAGACTGCTGATACCTCAGAAGTCTAGCAAAAATAATGTCAAGTTTCTTCAACATGACACAAAATTTAAGACAAGAAGAAAAGAGCAAAGGTTACAGCTGGATGGAAAGAAAGTTATTTGTTTAAACTTGATTGCCAGATCCAAACACTAGCATTAATCTCCATCAATAATCAATATTTTATTGATTATCAATATTTTAATTTTTGTGTCTGCTTTAATACCTAAGTATATTCCTTTTTGTTGCCCTGAAAGCCAATGATTTGCCATTGTGGTTTATTTTTGTAAATAGTCATTGCCTTCTTATTTGCTTAGAACTACGTTTCATGCTTCCTTCCCAAGTAAGGTCCTGAAGTCAGATTTATTCTGGACACCGTAAAAACTTTACTTCTAACCAAGCCTAAAATAATCATCTCTGTAAAATAGACATTGGTACGTCTTTCAAATGTCCCCAGAAATTTGCAGCATGAAGTAAATCATTACATCTATGTAAATGCTAATAATATCAAAGAAGATTCAAAAATATGTAAAACTAGCTTATTCTGTGTCCATTTCTGTTGTTTCCATAAAAGTTTTTTGTCTCATTTAGTTTCCAAACTTTCACAAAGCCTGTCTAACTTTTAGTCCCAGCTGTGTAAATAATTATTTAAAAAATCAGAACACTAAGAAATTGAGAAATTGAAACAATTTAAAAAGGATGTAAAAAATCGCTATGAGTTTTGCATTCTGCTGCGGCAAAAATAATAAATTTGAGATTGTATTAATTTGTACTTTGCATAACACCCAACTTCTTTAATTTCTTTCCTTGACCTTCCATTTTGGTCTAGCTGTTTGTTTTTTAATTTTAATCTTCTTGATATTCATTATGTATTCCCATATAGGTGATGTTGTTGAGAGATTTCACCTATAAAAGTCATGTTATGTCTCCTCCTCCTTCTCCTCAATCCTCCACCACCACACCATCTCCTCCTCCTCCTCTTCCTGCTCCTGTTTTTTTGTTTCTCCTGCTCTTTTGAGTGACTTTTTGCTCAATGAAAATGTATGCTTTGGGGATAATGTACAGATCCTCCTCTCACCTTGGAAACACCAAATTAGTCCAGCTACATATGTGTGATATGTAACATTCTAAATTTGGTTCTTCTTAGACAGTTAAACAATTTATGACACACAACCATTAATTTTATGAAATTCAGACATTTTGAAGACTATACATGCCCAATGGAAAGAAAGAGACCTCAGACTGGACTAATTTATCTGCAGCACATTTATTGATCTTGCATAGTATAAAAGCAAGATGAGAATGGAAGTGTGCTGAATTTTAAAAACTTCATGTTGCTTTATTTATTTGTATTTTATAATGGAAACATACATTCTTCTGAAGGCAGAAAATACATATCTAAATATATAATAGCCGTACATAAACTGGAACTACCTAACATGATTGATTATTTTATATATGACCATCAGAGAACTCTTTATGGCCATTCATTTTTAATTAGCAGTGCTGTAGGCATCTCTTCTGGCACTGCATTTCCTGGGGTTGTTTGGAAAACCAAGGAAGATTGCAAGATAGGCACACAATTGGAAACTGCGTAGGAACAAATCTAAATAAGGCCTTGTTATACTTCTGTTCCAGCACTCAGATCCTAAAAAATAAAATAAAATCCATGGATGGAACCCATCAGGGCTCATTAAATCAATCTAAATAGCTCCTACATCCCTGCAGGGTCCAGCAGCGCCAGCAAACAAATGATTACTGTGGAAAGGAACTAATAGTTATTTCATCCCCTGTACCGAATCACGTCACAACTATTCCAAGATAAAAACCAGATTTAATATGCAACCCTTGATTTGTGTCATCCCTAAATCACCTGGGTCATGTTAATGGCTGCCACAAATTCCCTAAGTGTCCCAAGTGTTCTACATCACCTGGGAGAAAATGAAAGTTCCCCCAGAACAATCAGCCTTTGGGACTCAACTGCTAACCCAATAAAAGGACCTACCAGCTGAGGCAAGGATATTGATATACAACAGGCTACAGCATTAACAGACACTAGAGTTGAACTTCCACCAAAGAGGCTCACATCTGGTTATCTGCAAAAATGTTTCTATAGCAACTAATGCCAATCTAGACTAGCAGGACTCTGTCAGTTGGTAGGGCGAGCCCAATAACTCTGGATCCGTCCCCATCATGTTCTGTCTGAATTTAAGAATAATCTCTTGCCTTGGTTCAGCAGTCTTAATGTGCTATTAAATTTGATTCTCTGTCAACTGGGTTGACGTAAGCACATTGGCATGAAGCTGAAATTAAATTTTACAAGCTCATGTTTGGGATATTTATGAAATTGATGTCCAGGTCTTGGGGGAATTACTGGAGCCAAACAGAAGTCGTATGAGAGCATATTGAAGAGGCAGGATGCTCACAGCTGCTGCTGGCTCAGATTCTGTCAGAATAGAAGGAGAAACCTAAGAACTAGCTTTCTGATTTGGGAACCTGGTACTGTTCTTTTATGAGAAGTGTCTCACAATTTTCTAGGTTTCTGCTGTTACATTTCCACTGAGCAACTTTACTTCACCATCCACCTACTCTTTCCCAACCTTTCTTTCAAGATGACTTCCTCTGTCTATTCTAAAAAGTTGCTTTTTCAAAAGGCAACTGGAACTGTTTTTTTCCCTTGAAGAAGATGACATTTCACTTCTCACCCAAGAAGCTTCATTGGTTCAAATTATTGGTTCAGAACTGATGAAGCTTCTTAGATGAGAAGCAAAATGTCGTCGTCTTCTTCCTCAAGAAAAAAACCAGTTCAGTTGCCTTTTGAAAAAACATCCTTGAGACAACTATGACCTGGATGACTGAGAATCTCCACAGACACTTCTCTGTACTAAGGAACCATCTCAACTACAGCTACCTTTTTCGGGGCTTTAAGCCAGGAGATAAAATAAATGAGCAAATCTTATTTTAAAAGGATTCCTGAATAGGGGAAAGATTGGTGGTTGAGGTTGTAATTTCTGATTCTGATCTCTGAAACATAACCAATAAAGAGCCCAATGTTGTATTTACATTGACCCATGGAGTCTACATCATCAGCGTACATCATTGTGAATTGTGTAAGATCGTTTTTGTTTAAGCGCTGTATTTATTTTTGAGTAGATGACTTTTCTGCACATATATTGAATATATCTTTTACTGTTTGTTTTTCATAGAGATTCCAGACAGAACCAAAGAAACAGTTGAAAAGAAGGAATGTTACTACAATCTAAATGACGCAAATTTTTGTGATAATGTATTAACATCCAATGTTACAAAGGAAGAATGCTGTTGCACTTTGGGTGCTGGCTGGGGTGACAACTGTGAAATATTCCCATGTCCCGTACTTGGAAGTGGTGAGTTATCCTTTTTCCATTCAGTGGCAATTATTGTGCATAACAGTCTGAGGAGGCTCAGGTGTTATGTAACTAAAAAGTTCTTGCTCTTAGCAGTCACACTTTCCTAAACAACTTGGATCATAGAGGATAATATTAAAGGGGGCAGGGGAAGAGACGTGAATAGCAAGCTGGAATATTTGAGCTTTTCTGTCAACGGAAAGCTTTACTTGCATGAAAGATATCCATATTGGAATCATTCAGTTATATAAAATTAAAACAAAGTAATGTTTTCTATTACATTTTTGTACTAAAGGGAAACTTAGATCTCAGAAATCAAAAGGCTGTTAATATTTTAAATAGTGCTAGAAGTTTTGCAGAATACATCTTTCTCTCATGTGGCTGTAAAGACTATGTGATTTAAATTTTCCTTGTGCTACCTAAGATAGTAATTCTGTTTGCCTGATATTGGTTAAATGTATAAAGCCCTTGGCCAGAAAGTAAGTACCGGTAACAGATTGCAAATCCTTAGTTCTTTTCATAACTCCAAGCTGTTTTTTATTTTATTGCAATTGCTGTATTGCCTTTAAAAAAAGAAATCTAATGGTGTTTTGCAAGAAATAATAAGACAAAGTTTTCTGATTTACTCCTGTATGTAACTTGTTGGGGGTAGAGAGGAATGAATGTGATTCAACAGCAAGTAATCGTCAAAAAGTATATTAAAATATTGTCCGTCAAAAAGTATATTAAAAATATTGTCAGTTTTTCAACTCCAAATCCGTAGAAATGTTGCAACAAACCTGCTTTACAAAGTACTTGTATTCATGTGAATATTTGGCTGGGAAATTTGCTTACAAGGAACCAAAAAGATTTTTCGGATTTAATGTTTATCACTACCCCCTCCCTTACCAATTGAAGTCCATCACATACTGAAAAAATTGGCAATGTTCAGCTCTATCTTTTCTTTCTAAAAGAAGTATTGTCTCAGCTTTTGCATTTCCTTTGAATTGTGCAGCTTGTATTGTGTGCCAGTTGCACCTTTTCCTGGATCAGGAGCCCCTACTCTCAGTCCCTCACACTCTAGCTACTCCCCAAATGGTCTACTATAACTTGGGGCTGCCCTTAAAGAGTATCTGGAGCTTTGTCTGATATAAAATGCAACAACACTGGCAGTTATGTGTGTCCCAACAACAGCACACTGGTTACCAATTTGCTTCCAGGTCCAATTTAAAGTTCTTCAGAGTCCTACAATCATGGCATGGGGCTACCTTATTTGAGGGTTCACCTCAGTATAGTTAGATCCATCTGTCCCATCAGATCCTTTCAGTCCATTAGCCAAGAAGCTTTATTTGGTGGGACCCAAGAGACAGCTTTTCTGCCATGGCACCAGTCCTCTGTACTATCATTTCCCCCAAAACGAAGTTGGTCCCAACCCTGCTGGTCTTCCGGAAGGCCCTCAAAATTTGATTTTGGAATTGGACCTAAGAAATCCCATGAAAGTGTGCAACCCCTTAAATGGCTAGATTACGTTTGATTGCATTCTTCCCTATCCTTTTGTTTTTATAGTTTTCAATTTTTTTAATTCATTTTAAAGAATTGTTTAATATTTGTTTTAATTGTGTACTCTATCAAGAGTCACATGCAAATGAGATGGGCAGCTATATAAATAATCATTAAATGGTTGTAAATTAGTTTGGGTAGCAGAAAATTGCTAAATCCCTATAATCAAACTTAAATTTAGATTAATTACAATTCCTATAACAAGCCAAAATAAAGTTACACATGTACTATACAAATTAATATAAAGATTCCACATCTGCATATTGAAAATCTATCATAGTCATGGAATCTTAAGTAGTGTGCACCAATAACAACTATGCATTTAAATCTTATATGCCATGGATAATAAATGGAAAAGAGCTGAATTCTCATTATTTCAAGTATCCATATTATTTATTTATTGGGTATATGTACCATTAAAAAACTTAAAATCTAAAACATGGTATTTAAAAATCCATTAGCACATTCCTGTTATAGAAATGTTACTATTGATTTTAGATTGTAACGGACAAATATAATTCTAAATGGATTCTTGATTTTATCTTCCGGCTAGCTGAGTTTATTGAGCTGTGTCCTGAAGGGAAAGGGTTCATACCATCTGAAGAACCACATTATGGAGACGTTGCACGTAGTTACAAAGGTCAGCCTGGATATTGACTTGACTATCGACTTGAATTAATGCCATGGTTTTAATATTTGTTCATAATTATTGTTTTCTTCAATTGCTACTTATTGGAATTAATTTTAACTTATTTTTTTTAACTGACCAAAGCTTTAATCCCCCAAAGCGTCAATGCAGTTTGATGATAAATGAGGTGTTGGTTTGGTACTGCTGAAAATATTTTAAAATACTTTAAAATTCCTATGATGTATCTGAGCCAGTGTTCCAAAATGTACAGTTGTATCTGTTGGACTATTTAACCAGGTCAACTAAGGAATATAATATAATTTTGCTTTTGTTTTCCGTCAGGTTGCTTTATTTATAGGAATATAATTGGTTCGCTTCTTTAGAACTGCTCATTTCCCTTTACAAACATAAAATTCTCTTTCAGCAATCATAGACATGCCATTCTTCAGATATGTGATCTTTTAAAAACTTTGCTTTATTATGTGGGTGTCTAGTTTTCATCCAGATTTTCTTTTTTTACTCTACTGCTCAATTTCAGGAAAAATGCTTTAAAAATATTAGAATAGCCAATTCTTCCTTTCTGGAAAAGTATGTTAGTATTTTATCTTTAGAGTATCCAGCAAATACAAAGCATTGTTTTCTTAGTATGCTACTGTTACCATGATATGAGTGGACGTCATTCTGTTCAAAACAACTATCTTTTATATACCCGAGTGATTTGACTAAATATTATTTTGCCGTGTCTAAATAGCAAATTGATATTTAAGAAATAACACAACAAATAGGATAAAAATTGAGACATTTCTAAAATTTAAGTGTATCATAAAATATGCATTCACTAATTTAAAAACAAAAACGTTATACACATAAGCTAATTTATAAATATAAAATTTTGTAAAAAACTTTAATATTCCTTTTTCCTGATTGTTTCGATATGGTGAAAACAAAAGTATATGGTGGATTTTACAAATACTTTTTACAAGCATGTAGAAATTCCTAGCTGTCACTTACATCAAAACCTCCTAAATAACAGAATAGATATATTTAGAATTCTAATTCAGTGATAATTATTGTCATAGCTGTGCAGAAGAAAACACCACTGCTGGAATTTCCAAAACAGACCCACAAAAATATAATCAATTCTCAGTAGATTTTATATCAGATGTAATACTGAACCAAATCATGGACACAAATTGGAGTACAGTATGTTAATAGTGTTAGTAGAGTACATGAACGTAATTTTGGAGCTGAAGGTAAGGTGAAGCACTTGATTGAATTGTCTTCCAAATGTTAATGCTAATTGGCATTATCAAACTGCTGCTTAAGGCAGTCCATATAAGAGGATTACTACATGGAATTGACAATATAAAAAAGAACATGCTCAAATGAATGGTTTCACATATATTATTTCTATACTAAATAAACAGCAAGAATAAATTGCCAACATTCCAGATGAGGCTATTGGTCTCAAAAAACAGGCTCTCAGTTGTTTAACCATATAATCATGCCATGCAACTTCCCGTGACAAAACTCTGCAACTGATTCTTTGTGAAAATAGCACTTTAAAAAAATAAACAAAAATGCTTCCTAGTTCATTATTTTTTACTTTAAACTTGTGAGTTTTAACTTATTCTCAACTCTTGTTTTTAATCTGTGCTTTTACTCATGTGTTTACATTGTTTTATTATGTTGTTGTAAACTGCCCAAAGCCACTTAGGTGAGATGGGCAGTATAGAAATCTTTTAAAATGAAATAAATAAATAATTGACCTGAAGAAAATGCAAGTCCTCTAGAAACATATACAGTACTTGTCTTGGTCCATAATAGGGGCTAATGTTCAACAGTGGTCTTTTATTTATTGTTGTTATATAGAAAGAATAACCACATCTGTCCTAACAATTTGATCTGAAACTTCATACTCCATCTATATGTTTTAGAATGTCTGTTTTCTTTTCAGATGCTGATGAATGCCAGCTCTTTGGCCAAGAAATATGTAAAAATGGCTTCTGTTTAAATACACAGCCTGGTTATGAATGTTATTGCAAACAGGGCACATATTATGATCCTGTAAAACTTCAGTGCTTTGGTAAGTATTCAGGCTAGCATCATATTCCTCTCACTAGAGAAAAACAAGATCAAGATCTAATTTTTGACCGTTTATATATGTAGCTGATATATGGAACCTGATTGCTTTTATTCCTCATGTTTCTTCAAAATTCCTTGATTACTTATTATTTGGAGAAAGATAGAACAATGTTTCCTTGATTGCAATGGCCAGAAACTATGTTCTTGCTGTAGAAATTTTGCTAAGTTCTTTTGTCTCTAAGACAACCAGAGGAAGGGATGTATGGAGGTAGCATTACAAAGAAATAAAATATGTGATTATTTGTACAGTGGAGTATACAGCAATAGTCCCAATTATATTCAATTTCATTTTGCTGTGGTAAAAGTTTTACTGAGACCTTATTACACAATATATAATTAACTTGTGGAATAATTTCTGAGTTCCATAACAAAATGAGAGTAGATAAATTTTATATTGCCATTACAGAAAGAAACCTCTGAATAATAGCAACTGAAAATAAAATGCCTAGCATCCTCATTTTAGTTTGTAATCTTCCCAGGAATCCTCTAGAAAGTTACTGTGCAAAATGGTGGGCTGAGTGAGATTTTGATGTAATCTACCTGAATATTTATTACATTTTTTATGAAATAAAGTTTGTCAACAATACTAGAAAGCTTAACTGGAAGAACTAATAAGACAATTTGGGGAAAAGTGTCTGAATTTTCTAACACATTTTACAATTACAGGTTTTACAGTTCTACCCAATTTGATTTCTGTATACTTAGATTCCTATGCATAATGCACAAATGTACTTGTATATTTGTGCATTATGCATAAAAATAGGAATCTAATATATTAATATATTTGTGCATGATATACTCTTGGATTCTTTTTCTAAGAGACTTACATTCTGTTTATAAAAAATTCATTTGAGGAAATGAGTATTTTTGCATACTATTTCATCCATAAATATGGAATAGCAATTCATACTTGTGATTATCATAAATGTATTCCCATTAATCCACTGAATTGCCTACTTATTCACTTTTTTGCCATTTAACTGAAAATTATTCCTAGTCATGGCCTTGACTTTTGCAATCTAAAGAGAAAAACCATTCTATATAGAATAATAGAATGAAAAGAAACCACAGTAAAAGGTTTAATCATCTTGGACCCAAATAACTTTTCTTCTTTGATATAAAGCCATTTAATTTCTTGAACTGATACTGTTGTTTCTTTTCTATAAAATGAGCTGTCTGGATAACAGTCAGTTCTTGTATGAATGTTCATGAAGATCAGGTTAATTTTTGTCCAGTAGTACTAATAGTCTTGTTATTCCAGAGAGGGAACATACATATAATTTATTGAAAATATATTTGCTGTGCTGTTAAATCAGGAGTGTAGAAGGAAATAAATCCACAAGAATAGTATTTTATTTGGATGCTTCAGGATGAAATATCTGTTTAACTCTTCCTTGTGAATATATTCAGTATGATTATCTTGATTTTAAATATCTGCTAATGAAAAATACAGTCCAGAGTTGATCACTGCAAATGTTCTGTGCAAGCTATTTTTCAGGAAGTGATTTCCTTTGAAGTACTTTTCATTTGCATTTGAACAGATACAGATGAATGTCAGGACATCAACAGCTGCATTGATGGCCAATGTATCAATACTGAAGGCTCTTACAGTTGTTTCTGCACACACCCAATGGTTCTGGATTCTACAGGAAAGCAGTGCATCAGACCAGCGGAATCTAATGGTGTGCATTATTTTGTACATTGCTGTGTTCAGGTTGAAGACCAAAATATATGCAGTCAAAAAGAACGTTGTAGGCTTATTATTAAAGTATTCGATGTGCTTCCTTCTAAAATACTTTTGATTTATAATTGCTAAGTCCTTTTGCTAAATATCTCATTTTATTTAGTGGTATCTAGGGTTGCAGTAATCTGAAAAACATAAGAAAACTAATTTTCTTCAGAGATAGTTACTGTGGATGTGCAAAACACATCCAGAATGGTATACAGAATGGTTCACATAGTTTTGGGGGGAAATATGCTGAGAAAATTAGGGTATGGTCTGACACCCAGGCTATACAGAAGAAGACAAAGTCCTATTTATTCCACCAGACTTCTCCAGAATTTATTTAGATTTGTATTTCTCAAACTCAGCAAATTTAAGTTATGTGGACTTCTGTTCCTAGAAATCTGGCTGGAGAATTCTGGGAGTTGAAGTCCACACATCTTAAACTTGCTGAGTTGAGAAACATCAGCCTAGAGTACATTCCAGAACAACCAAAATGTTCCAGATTCCACTTTGGCTGAACCCTGACCTGACCTGTCCAGAATGATAATTCAAACTCCTGACCCGGGGTATGGTTGTTCCACACATAAAGCTAAATATAAAGTGTAGAATATATAAATAGCTCAGGGGTGTGCTGTTCTCTGAGCTTGGCTGTTTTCCTCACACATTTTGTTAGTATTATAATACTATGTATTATCAGTTGGGTACTTTGAGAATTGAGAAAAACTTGATTTTTTTAATAAAATACCAAAACAGTATGAGAATCCTAAAATTGCAAATTCTCTTCATGCTACTGGGCAACCTAGAAAGTTTTTGCTTTTTCCCACACTAATCAATTATTGATGATAATAATAATAGTCCGTAAAAAAGAGTTGTTCAATATGATATATTGTTCTAGAGAGCATTGAGTATTAATTCAATAAAACAGATGCAGTAATTCCAACTGCCTTATTTGTTAATTTTAAAAAAATTGTATTCAGAAATTATTTCATTTGATTTTGCAAAAAATAAACATCTTTACAATGTAATTCCACACATCTTGAATTGTGTTTTTATTTTACAAATGGGGATGTTATGATAAAATAAATACTGTTTGGATTTTGTTTCAGAGCAAACTGAAGAAAGTGATGTCTACCAGGATCTTTGCTGGCAACATCTGAATGAAGATTTTGTTTGCAGTCAACCTCTTGTGGGGAAGCAGACTACTTACACTGAATGCTGTTGTTTATATGGCGATGCATGGGGCATGCAGTGCGCCCTATGCCCCATGAAAAACTCAGGTAGGATACATATGCATAAGTTAAGAAATATTTAATATTTTTAGTAATATCAATCCAGAAACTTTACTTAGTGCAAAGACGAAATATTTTCATTGTTGTTCAGATGACAAATTATTTTTACTTTCATTATGCACAGTCTGAACTCAAATTATCTTCAGATAAGATCAGATAAGAGTTATTAGTTATTTAATGTATCTCTCAGTAATATAATGAGTGACTGTATTGATATTTTCTAAAGCATTATTTAGGCAATCCTAAATATTTATTATTATTTATTTATTTATTTATTCATATTTATATACCGCCCCATCTCCCTAAGGACTCGGAGCGGTTCACAGCAGATAAAAAACAAAGTACATAACAAATTTAAAAACCAATATAAAATCATTAAATTTGCTGATTTT
>JAEANM010006746.1:0-18338 GCA_017656035.1 Myanophis thanlyinensis | reverse complement strand
CTCGCGGTCATCCAAACGGACCCGGTTTCTTGAGTTTTCTTTCACCGATTTGGACCGGGTTTTCGGCTATAACATACTCTATGCTTTATCTACCTTGGTAATTGTAGATGGAGTTATGTTGATTGCAGAACATTTTACACCAGATTGTAAATTGAAATAAACATATTTTCCCCCATAACTTTCCATTAGTCTACCATAATTCTTTTAAATTTTGCATTCATTTTATCATGCATTTTTTAATTTGCTCTGTCTCTGTGCCAAATTTTGGCAGCTATTTATAAATGCATCTTAATAAATGATCTTAATTTTATATAAGCATTTCAATTCTATCAGATGGCCAGTATTGCTCATTGAAAACAACGACACCATACTAGAAAGCTGGCTGGATTTTATGCAGTGGTTCTTTGATGATTCCTCCAGGAGACCAATTGCTGACCAGGAGATTCATAAATTTTGAATAGCAGGATGCTGGTATGGAACATATAACAGATTTTAAATTGTATCTCGGTGTCCCATAACATAGGTAGACCAAGGAACCAATGCTATATAGGATAGGAGTACTTTTATTGGAGCAGCTATTTTAACAGAATCTTGGAAGTCTGAATTAGCTTACTCCCTGCCCCCGGATCTTCATGAGAAGGAGGAAGGGGCTTGTCTAAGACATTTATGGTTCTCAAGGTTGGAAGCGGATCAAACCCTGCTTATCCAACACTTGCCTTGGTGAAAAAGCCTTTCTTCTTATCCTTCAGGGCCATTCAGTATGCCCTCTAGAGCAGTGTTTCTCAACCTTGGTGACTTTAAGATGTTTGGACTTCAACTCCCAGAATTCCAGCAAAGCTAGCTGGGGAATTCTGGGAGTTGAAGTCCAAACATCTTAAAGTCACCAAGGTTGAGAAATACTGCTCTGGAGTCTGGGAAGTACATTGAATTTAGATCTACCAGTTTCAGGAGGACCTTTCCAAAGAACTGAAGGGTAAATTTATGTGTGACAATGCATACCAGAGACCTTGGAAAAGTTATTTCAATGTAGCATAGTGATAAATTGTAGGATAGAGGTATGAATGCATGTATGAATATCAATAAGCATCTTTCCAGAATTTCAGGTGATTCTTCTTTCCTGAGTTTGACAGTTTTACAGGATTTTACACCTAGACAAAGATCTGAACTATGAGTGACTACCATATTTGAAGGATATAAGAAAGAGGATTCCTTAAACACCAGCTCTCTTAGGGACTGACATCCAAAGGCCACATCTTCTGCATCCTCAACCATTCAGAAAAGCACTGTACTACTCATTAACTGAACACATTTGGAATTTTTTAGTAATATTCTACTGTACGTAGCACCCAAACTATTCAGGGATGGCAGCTACTTCATTTTTAAAGAAGGTTTTTAATATCTCCATCATTCTAAGCCACAAACATTCAGACAATAACTAAGATAGCCAAAGATAAGGCAGTTTAACACTTTGCTGCCATCTAATATTCATCCACATGTTTGCATCCCAGATAGTGTAGGCTTATTTTGTTTTTTTCTGGAAGATTTTTTTTCCAGTAGGAAGATTTTTTTCCTGTTTTCAGCTGGATAAAAGTTGCTTTCAGATGGGCAACTTCTAGACTAGAGTGGTTCAGAAGCCACTGTGCTCTATTATATTCCTTCTTTTCCCTCTTTTCTGACTTGGTTTATTTACATTCTCATTTTGTGGAAAGTTGCAAAGACGGAAGAAGTAGTGGGGCGTAAATGGTAGTGGATGATGCTTTAATGTCTGTACTCAGTAAAGCAAGGTAGACTATTGCATAATGACCCTGTGACACCCACAGTTGCTTTGGATAATGAGATGAGTGGCATATAAATTTAATAAACAAACAAAGAAATCCATACTCTCTGTTTTAAGAAACTGAAGAGATCTCTCTTCTCTTTGTAGGAGGATTCAGCTGATTTTTACACAGCTCATTTCATCTAAACCATTATGTTGTATGGTTGGTTTAGTCTTTGTGTACTGTGTGAACCTAGCCACTGTGATTTGCAAATAATGGTTTCAGGATGAAGCAGGCAATCTCTTCTGCACTGAGGCTTAATATTTTTGTAAGGATAAGAGCCCCATGGCTGGGTGATGATGTAAAAGTGAATAGGGCCATATCCTTCATAGACTGATGTGTTCCCCTAGTTTGGGGGTTATGTTGTCTTCTCTTTGGCCAATTGTGGGCTTGTTATTGCAAGCTATTCTATTCATTGTTTTCCATCATTCCTGAATTGGTTTATTTACCATCTAACTTTATGAGAAGTTGCAAAGTTGGAAGAAGCAATAGGGCATGAATGGTCTGAATGCCCGTGTTCAGCAAAGGGAGCTTGACAGCTACACAATGACTTGTGAGATCCAGACACCCATAGTTCCTTTGGTTAATGGGATGATCCTTGGTTTATGCTTTGACATCTTGCACAAGCACATAGAATTGTTGTACCAATAAAGGAGCGTATTTGTAGCTCAGGGTTGAAATAAGGGGTCCAAGAGAGCACCAAGGACCCCACATCGAATTGTGGTTTAGTCAGAAACCTTAGTTAACTAGACAGTGATTTAGTGCAATGTGTAAGCCATACAGCCCCCCACTCCCCCCAAGCTGGATGCTTGTATTGTAGTTCTCTCCCAAATTTTTCTCTGGAAAATTCCTATGGTGACCTGAGAAATTAAGAGACCCTGGAATCCTTGCCTTCATTTGTGATGACATTGCACCAAAGCCTGGGAAACCTGAATTTCCTGTTTGCATTTAGTTTCCCAATGCGGATTCTTTTACCCTTTCCCATGCAGGGCAGCAAATTCAGAATATGCAAAAAAAATGTTTATTTTACATTTCTACTCTTCTCACTTCCTGTTACAGTATAGTATATCCTTTTGTGTCCCCCCCCCTTTTTTTTCTTCCTTCCTTCCTTCCTTCTGATGCTTGCTCTGTTTTTTTTTCTCATTTGTCTGAGTAGAACTAAAGAGTCAGTTCAATTTAGAAGGCAATTTTTATATCTGGTTGGTGTTATTTATTTATTTATTCCAAATTTGTTTTATGAAGCACAAATTGGAAAAGTTAAATGCATCTCATCAGAATACATAGATTTTATTATGAAAAAGAATTTTCAACATGTGTCCTTGTTAAAGCTGCCGGGTGTTTTGGGAGAGATCATATTTTCCTCTTAATAAATGTATTGGAATAATAGTAATTATTAATATAGTAAATGTCTGTGGAGATTCAAAGTCAGCCAGGTCATGGTTGTTGTAACAATAATACCTATGATCACTTGTGAATATAAGAGTATTCAACATTAAAAACAAGACAATTCTGATCTTCCACTAAACCTTCCCAGTCCTTGATCTTGAAAAGTGTACCTTTTATATGTCCAAAGCTGAAAAAGTCAGTAGGAAAAAATATTTTTTCATCCTTCTCAGCTAACCTGAGCCTAAAGGGACATTTGTTTTCTTCCTTTCTCTTTTTTTACATATCTAAGTTCCAGTCTGAAACCAAGGTGGATCTAGGTAGGGAAGATTACACAGCATTTGGAGAGCCAGGGCTAATTACTGGTAGTTTCTGAGTCAAATGCTGGGGCACCATTCCAACAAACCTGGCAGAGCCTGGAAAGAAAAATAGACTGGTTGTTTTCTCATAGACAATCCTTGTGGCCACTAAAGAAGGACAACCTATATTGGGGTTGCCAACAGCTGGATAATTTGGGGCCAGTTATTCTCTCTTGATTCTAGAGTGGGATGTAAAAAAATATCTAAGGAATGACAATTATTAATTTTCAGTTTACTTTGCACCTGGCATTAGATGTTGATTATATATTAAGGGAGAGTGGATTGGAAGATGATGAGCTTGGTTCTTAAACTAAAGGAAGAAAACTCAGTAAGCTGTGCTATGTCAATGCTGCTGCTTTAATAGCTGAAAATGCAAATTATCTGCAGGTTCTAATAATAAACGTCAAAGTCTACATGAAAAAGTGGGCTTAAAATTAAATATAAAGAAGTGCAAACTAATGATGTTAGGTGGTACAACTTAAAATTCATCATGAAGATATCAAAGTGATAGCTTGTTCCCTTTAAGGAACAACCTTCAACAGTAAAGTACAAGCAGCCAAGAAATATGCTGAAGACTAGCACAACCATGCAGAACTTGAAAAAAATATTCAGATACTGTGATGGGTCAATACCTGCAAATATCGTAACAGTAAAAGTCCTGCCAGCAGTGTGTGGAAGTTTGCATATTGTCACCTTTGAACTTTGATATTGGAGAAGACACCTGGGAAAATAGTGGACAGCCAAAAAAACAAACAAATGGATCTTTGAACAAATCAACCCAGAGTTCTTATTTCAGAGGCACAAATTACCAGGCTCAAATTCTCCTACTTCAGACATTTTGAGAAAATCAAACTGTCTGGAAGAGTATCTGATGTTTGGACAGATGGAATGAAAGAGAAAAAAAGGAAGGTAATAAATAGATTTAATTACAGTAACAAAGGGTGCACCACTGGAAGATCTGAAAGACCAGGTTAGGGGAAGATAATTATGGAAAAAATCTAGCTGTCTGCTTGCTAACTATGTGGTTGTATGATGACTCTCTGGGACGCTTCCCCAGATACCTCTCCAGATGTCAGCTTGGAAGAGAACGAACAAGTTTGGGCATGTCTCAAGGGGAGTTGGTCAATGGCTCTGATCAACCATCTGAGAGGGATTTGGATGAAGCACAGCTGCAACAGGACATCCCTGAGGCTTCAGAGGGGAAAAGCATGCAGCTGCAGCCAGTCAGTGATGAGGAAGAAGAACTGCCTTCTGTATCTGATCCAAGAACATGTAGGGCAGAGAAAAGGCAGGAGCAGAGAAGGTTATCCAGATTACTCATGAGGAGAAAGCCTTGCTCTTCTTGATGGGTTTCACCAGTAGTTGGCTATTTAGCACAGCAGGCAGATGGTGGTGATGCTGGGAACAATGTATTTGTTTTCTTGCTGGGTGTTCTTGCCTTGAACTTCAGATTTTGTCTCTTCAGCTGTTGCCTTTGCTTGCCTTGCCTTTGCCTGTGAATTTACCTTTGTCTTGGAACTTGCCTTTGCTTTGGGAACTTGCTTTTGCTTAGTGGGCTGGACTTGCCTTTGCCTTGCAGACTAATGTTAGTTTCATTTGAGTAGCCTGTTTAGCCTTATTGGGGTTGAGCTGGTGCCAGCACAGGGAATTGCTGGGGAATAGCAATTCAGGTTCAGAAGCCTTAATAAAGACTCCTTGCGCCCATGGTGTGTGTGGTTGAGTGAGTTAGACAGCACGGGTTGAGATCAGTTTGATGACACATAATCTATCAATCAGTTGCACCCACCATACTCCCAGCCAATCCCTACATGCTATTATAGTAAGCACACATGCCGCTTCTTTAGCTAATAACGTGCTATTTCTTTAGCTAGTAACAATATAGTTTATAGTTTAGTTATTAAGGTTTAGCAAATATCAAAAGAATTAACTGGAAAAATGGGATAAAATGCAGGGAGAAAGAGAAAGATGAACAATAGGCAAGAATTTATATTATCTGTCATCTAAAAGTTTGGGACTTTTTAGAGCCATTGGAAGCAGCCCTGAAGGTAATTAGCATGAAAACCCTACAAGGAGTGACTTTGAGCTATTCCAGCATTAATACTTTCATGTACATAAAGGCAGCAGAACAGAGACAGAAAATAGGACACCAGATGATCCTCCCTCTATTCTGCATCATAAAAAAATCAAATAGGTGCATGAGGATGATATGAGGTGTCAAATTCGTGGAGTCACATTGCTGTCACGTGATGTATCATGATACTTTTCCCCTTTGTGGAAGTGGGGTGGGTGTGGCCTGTGCATGATGCACCCAGCCCACAGGTCGCCAGTTTGACACCCCTGATAAAATGCATCATAATGGATTGTATCCAACTCTGCCAGACCACATTGGACTGATGTAGTAGATTATGTCCCATAATCTTCAACAAAAGACCCTCATTTTGCAGTGGATTGATTTGAGCTAATAATGGCAATAATAACAGTAATAGTAATTTTAATAGTAAAAAAGTAATTAATAGTTATGCAATGAGATCCTCGTCCTCTTTGCACAAGTTGTAGGACACAGACATGAATCAACTTCTTAGAGAAAGTTTGAAGTAACAAGTTAACATATAGCAACCTAGATCATTGGGAGAATAGTGGTGTTAAAATGCAACATTGATAATGTTTCCTTTGGTATTTAGGGTATTTGTTTAAGGTGATTGATATTCCTGGTGTTTATTTGTATTTTAATATTGTAATATTTTGTATTTTTTAACCTGATTTATAAATTTCAGTAATGATATCACTTAGATTTGTAAGTGCTTGGAGCAGCATAATTAATAAGTAAATAATTTAATAATAACAATAAACAGTCATTTTCCAGGAAACATGGGAATACATGTTGCCAGATATTTTGAGGAGAAAATTGCTATCCCATGTCCTTCTATTCTGCTTCTCAGTTGTGATATGGTTGAGTAGGGTATCTTCTGTCTAATTATGCGTTATTTAGAAATAATAGTAATAGCACTTAAACTTGTACTCCACTCCACAGTGCTTTACAGCATTCTCTGAGCAGCTTACAATATCAGCATATTGCCCCCAACAATCTGGGTCTTCATTTTACTGACCTTGAAAGGATAAAAGGCTGAGTCAACATTGAGCTGGGATCAAGCTCTTGGCAGATGGCAGAGTTAACCTACAAAACTGCATTCTAACCATTGTGCCACCATGACTAATAATATCTCTTGCTATCAGAAGCCACCAGTACAAGATTCACAGTCCTTTGGAATTACAGCATAGATATTAGCAATTCTATTAAGGCATTTATATTCTCGAAATATGTACTCTGCCCCAAAAAAAGAAAAATTAAAATTAAAAAGCATAATGGAAATTACATTTCAGACGAAATGGCATGTCCTAAAATAGTAAAAAATAGATACAACCCAGTGCCTTTTATCCACCAAATAATTGTTTCTAAATCTAATAGAAAAGGAGCAAAATAAATTTATCTTGCTAATTTATTTTCTACCGGTAACTATTATGGAATTTTCCTTTTCTGAAAAAAGCATTTTAATACAGTTCTTGGCCTCTCCAAAACAATCTTGTGAAAAAGGATTACAGTGATGATAACCACTTTTCAATATGGCTCATTTGCCACTTAATGACTCTACTGTACTTAAAATAAATATTATGTTTCTAAATAAACTTGCATTTACATTGTGGGGGTGAATATGCTGGGATGTGTCCAGGAAGAAACATATATAAGATTATGCTGTTAATTTGTGATTCACACATTATACTTATGTGGTCACTTTGGTTTTTGGCTTAGTGGTATTATTGAACCTAGCCATTAGGTTTGAAAGATATGGTGTAGAGCAGTGTTTCCCAACCTCAACAAATTTAAGAGGCATGGACTATAACTCCCAGAATCCCCCAGCCAGCAACGCCTCTTAAATTTGTAGTCTACGCCTCTTAAATTTGTTGAGGTTGGGAAACATTGGTTTAGAGAGTTTAGCTTGGCTTCATGTGTTCTGCTAAGACATAGATTATGGCTTGTCAAAATAGTAGAGGCCACACATTGCAGTAAACCAAAAAAATAAAAGATAATTGCCCTCCCCAAATTTCAGCCTTCAAGTTTTGAATCAAGGGATTCATTTGTTTTGGAGCATCAATTTGATCAGATGCAATAATTCAGAAAAACCAATTGCTGAGTCATTTTATAGAAAAGGGCAAAAAATGTGATTGTGAATCATCCAGTGAATCCAAATGCACCCTAATCCAAACAGAATATTCAATCTAATTTGGAAAATTAATTCACTTCAGAGAGTCAGTAAATCCAACTCATCCAGGTTGGATCTTCCAACGCCAACAATTCTAGTAATGATCCCTTGCCGCACATTAGCCTTACTTTTAAATCAGACTTCTTCAACAACCCAACATATTTAGTGGGAACCAAGTTGGGGAAGGCTGTTTACGAAATGTAATTAACAGTAGTTCACTAATGTATTTCAGATTGTGCTAAACATTCAGACTGTATGTTTTCCTAAACAATTGAAGTATTTTTTTAAGCAATGGTCCCAGACTTCTCTGGCTCCATGACCAGGAGCTCCAGCAACAGTGGTGGTAGTGGGGAGGGGAGGGGATGGTTTCACACATGCAACCTAAAGTAGCTCCTGCACATGCCCAAATGAAGCTTCATGCACTCGCCCACAGCTTTCGTGGGCAGGTTTCCAATGGGCCGTGGACTGGTACCAGTCTCCAACCCAGGGGTTGAGGACACCTGCTTTAAAGGACAGGCAAGTGAGTCAAAAAAAATCAAGAGGGTGGCTTCCAGCAGAAGATAGTAGTTGTCTGCCTCCATTCAAAACCCAAGAAAGAAAACCTCCAACTCATTGAGTTAGAGAAGAGGTACTTTTACTGACTTTGAAATGATAGCAGCAAAAGAAAAGCAAGATCTGAGTAAAAAGGCATGGAAATTACATATTGAAAGTTTCCCCAAATCCTTCCCCCCAGGGACCCAGGAAGAATGTCCAATCCCCATCCCGCATAGTGTCATGTGGAGTACAGCTGCAGGGTTTTCATCCTTTTAAAGTCCTGGGACAATTGGCCTCGACTAGGCATAAACAACTCCATTCAGCATGGCCGTAATTCTTGAGATCAAGACTCCCTTTTGGTTCATATGGGTCTTCCACACATCAGCTCACTTCCCAACCCCCAATATCAAGCTCCCTCCTCCCCATTACTATGGCAGCCAATAGAAAGCAAGCATCAGAGGGAACATCAGAGGCTGACAGTAGTTACCATTTTGCCTTTAAAAAAAAAATCCTCTTTGGATATTCTTGGGAAACAACATGGTAGGATTCACTAATGTTAAAGTAAATAAAGTCTCCATCACATTGATGGTAATATTGTAAGCCACCCAAGGTTACCCTGTTGTAAGATGGGCAGCCAATAAATATAATAAATAAATAATAAATAAATGCCTTTGTGGGAGATCATTATAATGTATATTTCTTTTTATATGTATTTGGATGTACAGAAGGGATCATAGCTCAGAATTTAAGTCTTTGTGCACTAGTAAAACTTAAATATTATATGGAAATTCTCAGAAAATGTCATCCTGATCCTAAGCATAATGAATCACCTAAAGCTAGAATTATTTGGTTTAAATAGCATTTGTCTTAATGCCACAGTGTAAATGAAAAGTCAAAAACCGTTCAATAAGCTACTTTCCTTCTGTAACTCCTGGGAGAAGCATTCTGGAGGAGCACTGAAAGCTTAGTCTGGCTACCAGTCAGTTCTAAAAGGAATAGCTTCTCTTTGCTTGCATATATATGAACATCTGTTTGGAATTAACATATGGCTTGTTGGTTTGTTTGCCTTTTTAAGAAGCATTCTCACCAAGAGGACAAGAATAAGAATGTTCTTTCCTTTCATTATTGACTGATTGGATTACATTGTTCGCTGAGTGTGATTAATATTGATGGGCAGAGTCTTCTGTGGACATAGCACAAAAGAATGGGACAATATCTTTGTTTCTTTTATATGAAACCTTTCCCTTTTTAAAAAAGTTGTCCAAACAAACATCCAAGTCCAGTTAGCTGGAGGGGAAATTTTTCCTCCTCCACTGATCAACAGGTAATCAGAAAGTTCAGTTTAGAATCCTGAAGTTGCTCACATTTTGGTTCACAGTGTTATTATTCAATATTAGTATGCCTTCTGTTACTGTGTGGAATGGCTTTGTAATCTTTTAAAATATTTTTTTGCAGTGAGAAACAGGATAAAACACAAACAGAACTATGATTTGCGAACAGATTCTCTGATATTTAGAACAGAGAGACCATTTTACTCTGGCTTGTGTCTATGTGAACATGTTTATATCTACTTTTTAAAATAGCTTCTATTAGGATGGTGATGGTACTGGAGGAGATTCAAATTTTCAGTCACTTTATGAGGAGGTAAGGAATGAAGAATATTGTACACTGCAAAAGGTTGATATATGTCATTTCACTTTCCCTGCTGGCTGGGAAATTCTGGGAGTTAAAATCCACACAACTTAAAGTTGCATGCTGCCAACACTGGTCTAGAGAGAGGAGACAGAACTTCAGGCAAAGACAGCTGATGGAACTGCTGACAGTAATGTGCTTGTCCCATAGAAGCAATTATTGTATTATTCTGCAAAGCTTTCTATTCCATGGCATTACAAAAATACTGATTCGTTGGCCATATTTATTTGGTGCTTATTTTCTGCTATAAAGTTCTTCAGAATGTACCAAACAGTTTTATTGGTTTGCACGTAAACATTTGTATAATATTTCATTTTATATGATGATTCTTAATGCAATGCTACAAAAGCACTGTTAAAAGCGGATCCTTGTCAAAGCACAAAATAAAATAAATGCTTAATGGGTTGCAGGTAATTCTGTACATTTCTCCTTTTGCATCATTTGATGTTTTCTAACTAATTGTAATTAATTGTGTTAGAGAAAACCCTGAAATCATTTTATTCAATTTCAAACCTAAAGTACTGTAATCAAATGCAATTCATACTTTCTGTAATTTATCTGGACCTCCTCTCTGATAGGGAGTGCTAATCTCACAGGAAGTGGTTTACCTAGAATGAAGATTGGGTTCATGCATAACTCTAAACCATATTTTGTTTTACTATGGATTATTGAATACTACAACAGTCAAGGTTTACATTTTTTCATGAAATCATAAATTATAGTTTTTAAACCTACAAGTTCAGTCAAACAGATCATTGTAACACAATGTGCACTGAATCAAAACTAGCAATGCACAAATGTTACTCAAATATGACTCCTACTTTACTTTATCACTTCAGAAATCCAATCCTTAAATAAAAAGGTTCAGTTAACCTATCTTTAGGATGACTAGGATGTCAGAGAGAGAACATACAAAAAAAAGAGAAGATTTTGTTTTGGGCTATGATAATTTTAAAGTACACACACAAATGGAGCAGGGGTATCAAAGTCTGTGGGCCAGATGCATCACGGCACTAGCCACGCCCATGCCTGGTTTAGCATATTAGAAAAAAGTTGCTATACATCATGTGATGCTATACGTCATGAGGATGCAAATTTGATACCCTTGAAATAGAGAAATAGGATGCTTTGATTTTAAAAGTCAAATGCGAAAGTAAAATAATGGGAAACAATGAGAAGATCATATTATTTAACATGTGTTTGTGAATATTCAGTTTACAATGACTTGGTTAAATTCAACTGAATTTCCAAATTGAATCAACAAGTTGATTTGAATCATAAAATCAAATTAGATGCCTCCAAATAAAATTCTGAAACATGCTCAATACTTTTTTCCTGAGCTTGTGGAAGTCTGAATTGAATCAGATCACACATTCAAACTGAATTAATAAGTGATAAGAGGTTTACTGATTTCCCTCTATGATTGCTTACTCTGTAATCCAAGGACTAATGCTAGATGGACAGTTTAAAGTAGCTTAACTCTTGAAAATTATTAAGTATTATTATTTTTCCACCAGACACAAATCAGATACAATTGTTCAAAAATAAGATATTTTCCAATAGATTATTTGTTGAAGTAGAACAAATTATTACCCCAATCAAATTGGCAATAAAAAAAATATCCTGGAACTAAAACTTCAATGACACCTTACAATGAAGTTTCCTGACTGCAATATAAATGATGTGTTGTTGTTTTTGTAAGATTCTAGTTTATTCCACATCACTGGGATTCTCCCATCCACATACTGAATTTTGCCTGAATTTTGAATCAAGATAAACCAGGCTTCGCCATAGATAGAACTTATTTATGATAGCTTCAAGAAATGATTACTTTCCCTGGCCTTTACTATCTATGTTCTCAAGATAGAGTAAAAATGAATCAAACTGTGCTTCTGCCTTATTATGCTTATAAAATATCATTTTTATAAGTGCCTTTAGACTTTTCTTTCTAATTACTAAGCTATCATTTAACTTTATAAGTACATTTAGCTTGAAAAATTCTATTTTTCCTGAAGCAAAATTAAATAACCCTTCTTTTGATTTGGAATAATTGAATATTTTTCTGTCAAGGAAGCCTTCTTGAAGATATTAATAGTACTTAATTCTCTCTTCCCATAGCTCTGTTCTGGTAAGTTAAAGGTCATAGGCTAAAAGCACTATTATCTCATGACCCATCTTTCATGAAAGTGGAACTCAGGAAAGGGAAAAGTTACATGCAGAGAAAAGCTATTATGTCTTTGAGGGGATCAGATGGACCCAGAATCTATTCATTCTAAACCTTGAGAAATGATAAAACAGTCCTGTTCTTAAAAAGGTTATCCTCCTATTTTTTTTTTTCATAATAAGCTAGTATAATGGTATGTGAGACTGTTCTGAGGGACAGGAGGAACTGCCACAGATGAAATAACAACCATGAAAGAAATATCTCAATCCATAGACTCAGAAGTGGGGTGAGAAGCATTTCAGAAGGGGCCCTCTCTAATTTCCCAAAAAAAGGAAAAGAGAGGAATGATACTTTGAGACTTGCAAGATTTTGTTACAATAAAAATAAACCTAGCATTCATTGTTCTGCTTCTGAACTACCTTGAAGGGCTAACATATTGGGAGAAGTGTTAGATTAATTGTAGTGGGTCACTCTTTTTGTTTTTTTAATCACAAAGCATTGTAAGCTTTAGAAAACATCCCAAAAGAAGAGAATGGAAACAATTTCTAGGTTGCTAAGAAAACTACACAAGAAAACTAAACTCTTGACTCCAGAGAGAGCTTACCTTATCTGCTTGGGTCTTGTACACTTTCTAATTGAAGGTGAGGCACTTTTTAAGAGTAGTACCAAAAGTTTATTGGGAAGGAAATGCAATTAACTTTTCATGCCTCATTTATTCTTTGACTCCAGCACTAAGCTTTAACATTGTGGCTGCAAGCCGACTGTTTTTGAGGCAGATGCCAATTTTATTAGTACCATTACCTACTCCCCTAAGACATATCAGAAAGTTATTACACACCAGGAAAATGCAAGTTTTTACGGTGAATGAAATGCCAGGACTTCAATGTTCTCATTTCAGAATGACAGTGAAAAAAGGCCCTCAGTTCTAAAAGCTTGGGAAATACAGAGCTTTCAGGAAACAAAAACAATGCCTTACATTGATAGAGCTCCAAAATATTAAACAGTAGGGATTTAAGCATTTTGTTAGAAAAATAGGATTCTGTAGCCATAGCCTGATGTCCTTGTTCCATTGCCATTTTATTGTTTTTCTAGGCTCCTGTCTCTATTACTCAAACTGTGCCACTTAATAGAAGTATTTGTTTAATATGACTGACATTTCTTTTTATTTATGGGGATATGGTTTGACCTTTGGGAACTGCAGGAGACATGGCAGAAGCACAATTTTTTCCGCCTAATTTTGCAAGAAGAGACTTCTAGATTCAGGAGTAAAAAATAGAAAGCCTTATAGGTTTGAGATACCTATTTTCAGACTTCTTTTTCAAGCCTCTCTCCTCATGCTGCTGAAAGTCATCATTTTCTCTGCTCTTTCATAATGTGCCACTTTTAGCATTATGATCTTGGTTTGTTTTAAGTCAGAAATTCCAGTTATATCTACATTAGGCAAACTTAAAGATTAATCAGGAAGGAAAATAATCCACTGGGTATCAGGTACAGGCAAGGTCTTCATGTCAGGGGCAAAGCACGTGAGAAAATGAAAATGAAGGATAAGTGTTTAGCCATGATGCTTGTCCATAGTTGTGTGCTCGGTTCATGAAGTCTTGTGTGCATAGTTGTGTGCTAGGTTCTCAGTCATTCACACTGAGCCATTGTATCCTGTTTTCGTCCTAGCACAGAACAAATGTGAGCAGATTGGACCAAACTCTGCTGTTGGGAGTGCAAGGTGGGGGTGGAATAAAGTTGATTCATAACAATAATAAAGGTAATAATTTCATTTGAATTTCTTGCCCTAATGATAAAAGCAGAATTCCAGAAAGATAAAACTGTGCCAGAACATACTCTTTTCTCAACTCTCTCTCCTCTCTCTCTTTCTTTCTCTCTCTTTCCCTTCTTCTCAAGCAAAAAATAATAGTAGAAAACATTAAAAAGCTGGAAATTAGATGCCTGACCTGATTTTAATCATAACTGTATAGTTTATTGTCAAACTATAATGATATACTGTGTACCCATAGTTTAAGTGCTACTGCAGGGTGTAAAGTGACATTTGGAACAGAGCCAAGGAATGGGTCAATCAGAACATTCAAAGAAAGTGTTCAGATAAGGAAAACTAGCTATTAACTTAAACAAGCATTTCTTAACCTTGGCAACTTTAAGAGGGGTGGACTTTAACTGCCAGCATTTCCCAATCAATCTTGCCAAGGTTGAGCAATACCCACTTAAACTCTATGATCTTCTGTGCCTTCCTGAGAAAATTTTACTGTGAATAATCACCAATCTAGAAAACAGGTGCCTGAAATGGAAAATATCCTCAAAACCTACTTAATTGAATTTCTAGCTTATCGCGTCCCTGCCTGCTTTGCCAATCACTGTCTGTTAATTGGCTCGTTGCAACTCTTGTTTTAGCTGTTCCTGCTCAGAACTGATATTGTTGACTTTCTTCCTTCACTATTAATCAAGTAAAAACTTTTTCAAAACTTCTCAGAGCATCTCATTTGTCTCATAACAAGCAGAGCACCCAATAGCATGGCACAAGATCTCTTCCGGAACCGTTTAAACTCTGGATGCAAGATGCACTTAAAACACAAGTCTGCTAACAAAGGCAAGAGGCAAATGTTAAGTACCTTTGAATTTGCAGATGATTCATAAGTGCTGTCATGTCACTAAGACTGCAAACCATGAATATCACAGGCATTCACGTTTGTACATCACAGATTGCAAAACAGCTTGAGAGATTTTAGATTTCCATATTAAAGGCAAAACTTCCAGCACTGGTTTAATATAATATTTTCCTCATTGATGTGAAATGGAAGAGAAAAAAAGACAAAGGGGTAACAGTTAATACATGCCAGTGATCTTAAAGCTTCAGCTTGGAAGTAAATTCATTCTGAAGCTTTGGTTCAATTACGTAGGCAACTTCACATATTTTACAAATATAGAGAGTTAGCAAACTAAGTTAGGAAATGTTGTGACAAAAAAAACACAATTTGCACAATATTGTAAAAAGCTTTACACTTGGAGGAAGCATTTTCTTATTCAATGCCTACTTTCAGGTTGGGAGAGGATGGAAATAAAGCTCCCTAAGTAAGAGAACCCATATCACTTCTTTGGTTGTCGGCGAGGAAGGAAATCCTAATGTACTAATTTTGTATCTTTGGAAAACAATGTAAACATTTATGGAAAAAATTGAAATAATTGCCAGAAATCAGCAAGGATTTTGACCGGAACAAATCTTTCCACACTACCTTTATCTCATTTTTTAAAATTTGATTAAGTTTCTCAGTAGATTGTGGGGATGTTATGGATATTATGTGTCTTTATATCAGTAAAACCTCTAATAATACCTTATGACATTTTGATTAGCAGGCTAAGTAAGTGTGGGTTGGGAGGTTCAGCTGTTAAGTAGATACATATTGTAGCTGACCTGAAAACTATATTCAAAGCAAGTTCATCATGACTCTTCATAAAACTGGAGGTAGGGACAGAAGCTTCCATTCTGGTCGCCTACTTTTCAACATTTGTATTAGTAAAAGATAAGGTGGAGGAAATGCTTATTATATTTGCAGATGATACAGAATTGATTGGGATCATTAACATCCTAGAAGGCAGAAATAAAAATTCAAACTGATCTCGAAAGATTAGAGTACTGGGCCAAATATAATATAATGAAATTTAACAGACACGAATACTATGGTTTTCACTCAGGAAACAAAAACAAAAAAACAAAAACAAATGTAGTTACAGAACCACTATATTTTGTAGCTTGCTTAGCAACAGGACTTATGAAAAAGATCTTGAATACTAATAATTTACAAACAATATGAGTCAGTTGTGTGAGATGGTTGCAAATAAAAGAAATGCAGTGTTACGCTATATCAACAGAGGTATCATTTCCTAATTGCAGGAAATAATTGTTTGTCTTCATTGTGCACAGATCAGAATCAGTTTGCTTACTGTGTCCAGTTTTAGGCACCATACTTTAAGCAAAATTCAGATAAATAAATCATGTTCAGAAAAGGGTGATGAGGATAAACGGGACTAGAAACAAGTCCTACAGTAAAAAAAACAAAAAACTGGAGGAGATAGTATTATTTAGCCTGGATAAAGCAATATGTGTATCTGTTTGTGTGAATGATGCCACTGTACAAATACCCAAAAGGATAACTTGTTTTATGTCATGTAGAATATAGTTGAGACCAATTGTTGCTGCTGTTAAATCATCCCAGCACATAAGTGATAGAAGGGTCCATTGGAAATCGGATTCCAGCTGATATTAAGAAAAAAATGAGAGCAGAAGCATTTACCAAAAGAGATGATGGGCTTTTCTTTGCTGGATGCATTCAAACAGAGACTAGACAACCATAATTCATGTGTTAATGTTTTTACAGATGTGTTAATTGGCTTTACAGAGCAAGGAGTTGGATTTAATGATAAACTGGCCCCTTTCAAATCTATGATTGCATGAAGTATAGTGTATGAAGGAGACAGGGAAATGAGACAAAGTTGTATTGCCATATAAAGCAGGGGTTAAAATTTGTAACTGGTGAGCCACACAAAGTCCCAGTTCTATGACTCCCTCCTCCCAAAAATTATCTCAGAAGAACAAAATGGAAATGAGTATTCGGCTTTGATACAGCTTCCAAATGGAACTGGTGTGAAGCAGGCTTAGCCTAAATCTCTTAGCCCCAAGGAATAATGAATAATTGAAAAGCTGGCACACAGTTTTGTTATCCTGAGTTGAACAAATGAAAGTATTGCTCTAATATGCAGAGGTGAAATTCAAAAGGTTCTATTCGCTAGAACCGGTAGTAAATTTTCTAAGCAGCTTTTGCTTTTTTCCACTTTACAAGGTTAATCCTGTAAGGAAGGCAGGAAAAATATCATTCTGGTGTTGTTTCTAGCATAACCTTTATTGCTCTGCTTACAGAAACTGCCCACCCAATCACATAACACCCCCTCCAGCCGCACTCACCAAGCCACACCCACAGAACCAGTAATAAAAAAAATTCCACCACTGCTAATATGTTTTCTAGATTTACAATTTGTATTCCCCATTGCTTTACAAATATGTGGATGAAATAGCAGATTTTTCTTTAAGTAATATAAGACACAGGATGCTCCTATGTTTCCTACTTTTTAATGATTTTCAGGAAAAGCCTTCTTGTAGTGGGATATCAAATTTTTAAAGAAAATTAGCAAAAAAGAGAATAGACAAAAATGCTATTTATAAAGCAACACATTTGCTCCATCTGATCTAATTGTATCTGAACAATGCAATGATAGGATAGTTAAATCTGATGTGCCTTGTTTAAATAACTGGATGACCAAACTTCTACATCATAGCCTTACAATGAGTCCATTTGCCTTATACATGAAATACAGATTGGCATTTGACTTACCCAGTAAATATGTGCCAGATGAAACAAAAATCAGTAGCCAGCTGGTGCTTTGCTTTGTTGACTGTATTTTAGCCACTATTCTGATAGCTAGAGGACCAGTAGATGCTGTGTATATATACCTGTTTCCTACTTTCACTCCTTTATATTTGCAATTATGGGAAGTGTTGTATACTGCGCATACACGGCCAGAGTCCTCACAATGGTCCGCCATCTTGAACGGACGACCAAACAGCCAATTGGCTGTCAGGACGTCGATGCCCATTGGCTGGCCCACCAGCCAATGGGAAGCGCAGGATTTTGAAGTCGCAGCAAATATAAAAAGCCGCGGCTTCCCTTAAGCTTCGCCTTTTGACTGACAGAATCCGCATCGTGAGTTTTACTCGTGGTTTGAATAAAATGGGACCCCTTGCGGTCATCCAAATGGACCCGGTTTCTTGAGTTTTCTTTCACCGATTTGGACCAGGTTTTCGGCTACAACACTGGCGACGAAGGTGGGATCGTGATCTACAACATCTGAACCTCTACAGCCACCGAGGAAAACCCACCATGTCCACCACGGCTACTGCAACGTCTGCGAGCCCTGCAATCGCAGCCGCAGGATCTTCGACACCATCGGTTCCAGACCCAACAAGTGCTGGATCCAACAGCTCACTCCAATGAAAGGAATACAACCCAAGGACCGAATCGTGGAACTTATTCATGCAACGATTCGAGTTCTACCTCGTGACTACAAAGCA
>JAEANM010006745.1:0-18339 GCA_017656035.1 Myanophis thanlyinensis | reverse complement strand
AACAACAACAACAAAACCCCAGCTTTCAGTGGCTTTAGTAAAAACTCAAAGCCAGTAGACTCATATATTCATATAAAAACTCCTGTGTTAATCAGAACCCAATGCCTGGGTGTTTTTTTTTTTTTAAACAAGCACTTATTGTTTTTATTTATAAATGCTGGCATTATGTATATGTTACCTTAATACAAGCTATAAACCAAAAGGAAGATATAACAAGTGTAATAAATTATTATCATTAATGCCTTTTGTTTAAACAGTTTTCTGCTAAAACTAATATGGCCAAGGATATAAGATAAGCTAGGACAAAGTCAGTGGTCCTAGCTTATCTTATATGAAAACTTTCTTGCTATGAAAACTTCCACATGATTTATGCATTATAAAAACTTCCCCAAATGTATTGTACAGATCTATATAAGGTAAAAAGGACTCAGGTGGTCCATTCATTTAGGGGAATGGTAAGGTCACCAGAAACAAACAATTTAGTATAGTGATATGTTAGATAGTTCATTCATAAAGTCCCAAATTCAATTCCATTGTCTACATTCTCCCTGAAAATGTGCACAATTTCTGCCAGTCTCAAAAATACTGGTCTAGACAGACTGGGATTAATGTTGTCAATTCCCCAGAGTCCCTTTACCATTTCAAGAGATTAAAATAACTATTGTGGAAAGAAGAGAGATGAGAATGAATATTTCTCAAGGAAAACAAGAGGTTTTTAATTTCTCTGGTAGCTTGTCAAACAAAATACTGCAACTGCAGAGACAGATCAGCAAGTGTTCTTGTTTTATGACACTGAAAACCAGTGTTTAATTAGCTGTCTCATTTTACAAAAATGATACATGAAAATCAACCATTGTTATAATTTATGTTTGATTTTCATGCATAATTTTAATAAAATGAGAAACTAGATAATTCCTCTAATATCTAGATGATAGTATAAGGAATTATTCCATATGTAACCATTTAGAGTAGACATTTCAGAGGAATGTATGATTTTATATCTATGAGCTTTGGATTTTTAAATACAGGCTACTTGGTTAGATCTTGGGTAGTTGATTAATTTGATGCATTACTGGTACAAATGGAGGTGACATTCATTTATTTCAAATACATATTTTATTAAAAATAAAATAAATTATTATTTAAATAATATATATTTAATTTCTTTTTCTGAATTAAAATGGAAACTTAAACAATGCATTCTTAATTGCTTCTCGAAGAAGCTTTGGAATTTTGCAGCCTATAAAACTAGCTATTGATTTTATTTATTTATTTATCTATCTCTCTATCTTTCTATTTCTTTCTTTCTTTCTTCTCCTCCTCCTCTTCCTCCTCCTCCTTTAGGATACTGCCTGTCTCCTATAGTATCTGCCCAGTTGGTTCAATCTGGCATAGTTGTTAGACTCTAACTTCCTTTAATGCCATCTGCTGGGATCCTGAATGTGCACTTTCTCTGTTGCAGCAACTGCTTTCTAGAATGAAGTTCCCTAGAGATCTAGAAGCTCCCCCTCCCCGTTTGCTAGTATTCAGAAGGCCTTTGAAGACCTGACTTTTCATTCAGGCCTTTGGCAAGGGTGAACAAGCCCCACCTTGGATAGTTTGGGTTTGTTTCTTTTCATTCCAGTCTGGCTTTTTTCTTATCCTTGCCTTCTTTACATTTAAGATGATGACTTCCTGGTGTCCAAATCATCATCTGTATCACTAGAAGAAATGAAAGTCACAGTATCTAATAGTAAAATTTCATTTGATTAGCTCTTTAATTAGGAGGGCTAGTTTGGTGTAGTAGAAACTAGGAGACATTGAATTCTAATCCTGTCTTAGGCACAAAGTCAGCTGGGCCAGTCCTCAGCTCTAAAAAATAACAGGGGCAAATCAATCAAAAATGTTGCCAAAAAAACCTGCCTGCACTTGTCCAGGCAGTTCCAAGAATCAAAACTTTTATGCCTCAAAGTCATAGAAGACAAAAAGGATAACAAAAGTTGTGGCTCAAAGTTGTCAGTTCACATTCTGGATAAATTAACTTTAACATTCATATTGTAGTCCTATGCAATTTTACTAAGCCATAAATAATATAGAATTGAGTGACACTTATTCCTTTGCAAATATATCTCAGAGTGCAGCCTTATAATTATTAAATAGTTATAACCTCTGAATATGACAAAATAGTGGGAAATGACACTTTTCTGCCTTTAAATAGAAAGACAAAATTTATTTATATTCCTTGGTTAGTTATAAAACTGAGCAACATTGTCAATTGCTTGGCCCGATCAACACTGCAGGATTTCTCAGAGGTTATAAAATGAAGGTGCAGTGTATGAAACTCCTTAGAGTAGGAGCAGAAAATACATGTAATAATTATAAATATAATTCACTGGATATATATTTAAATTCTTCCCTGATGCTCATATTCTTCATATTAATTTTTAGATTCACAAAGCATACAAAATTATCTATTTCATGAAATCCCTACTGGATTACTCTCTTGTATAAAATTTGATACCCAGTTTGATCAGAAATCTTGAAGGCAAAGATGCCAGATTTCTAAAATGTAAATGAATGAGATTTAGTGGTTATTCTCTCTTGAACCATGTGCTTAATTCCCATTGATGTTAAGAGAAGTTATGCAAAATATCAAGTCAAGATGGTTCCCTTAAGGTTAGCTTGTGAAAAGAATGCTAATTTGATGTGTTTACAAGCATCAGAAATTTGAATAATTTATAAGTATAAATTCTAAACAAAAATGCTGTCTAAGCGGGACTTTCTCTACTCAATTGTCTCTCTCATTCTATGACATTCAGCAGGGTGGGCTTGCTTTCAGGACCCTTCTCTGAAATAATATCGCCTGGTAGGATCTTTCTTCCTATTCTCATTTAAGATTTGGATGGCCCCGATTCTGTTATCTTTTGTGTAAGGCTTTGAAAACCTGATTTTTCTCCTGGGTCCAGACTGTTGGATGAGCCCATTCTCAAATGATTTTGGGACTAGAATATCTAATGGCTTGGCCTTTGTTTTGTGTTTTAGGTATTTCGTTGTTGATCCTTTTTGTTTTTATGTTTTTAGCCTGATTTAAGCTACCCAGAATCATTACTTGCAAGTTGGTCACATAAATAATATAAATAAATACAGCTTTTAAAACACGTCAATCTGAATTAGAAAGAATCACATTGCAATGACTGTGTTTGCATCACTAAACATAGTGCTATAAAACTTGGCATTTTGAGAGAAGCTGATCAATGAAGTCCAAAATACTGCTGGAAATATAAAGCCAAATCCTTACTTAGGAAAATTATAGTAAATGGCTCAGAAAAGTTATTATAGAAGATTTGTTCTAATCACCATACTTCCAAAGGCTGTGTAGGTTTGAAGGCTGACTATAGAAAAGACACAATTGAAAAGCAATTTGTTAATTGGAAGAACAAGCCAAATCATGGTCAATACTTGACGAATATAGAAGGAAAAGTTGATTTAAAAAGCCACATAGACTTAGTTGAAGTCAGGAGTGTTAAAGAAAGAAACAATTTATCAGATGAGAACACTCTAACATTACGAAAAAAATCCTGCTTTGCTTAGAAACAGCCTATATCCTTAAGTGCCACCTTAATAATTCTTAGGTCTTGAGTAGAACTTGAAATATTAAGCTTGCACCAGTCTTACAAATCTAACTGCAAATTATTACTACTACAACATACTACTACTACTAATACCAACAACACCACCAACAACAATTTAACAAAAATGTATGTTGCCCAACTCTCAATGGCTCTTATCAGCTCACAAACAATAACTCACATCAATAAATAGTAAAAATAAAAGACGGTTAGTGTTAATGAGGCAAGGGTTCTCACTCTTCCTTGCCAAAGTCCTTCATAGCTCTTCTAAACATCTGGCCATCTGGATCTTGGAGGGGGGGGAAGTTGACCTCTTTGGAGTAGGTTCCCTGCAATATAAAGATCTCATTGAGTTAAATTTGACTTCTAGTGACTGTATTACCATCTCCATGTAGTTTTCTTGACAAACATAAAGAAGTATTCAAACTTTTTATCTTTTCCTGGGTTTTAGTTTTTCCTTTCTTTTTTTCTTTCCAATTTCCCAGTCAAACATACAGTCCTGTAATAATTTTTACAGAAAAGAGCATTTTGAAAGGCTCGATTTGTTGTGCAAAGGATAAAAACTCCATATAGTAACATAAATTATTTCCTACAACTACTAAATGCAGGGGAATCCTTCTCTTTGGGAAACTTAATTTTCTTTGAAATCAATCTAATATGTCTACTAATTTCCCAGTGATGCTGTTTTACATCCAAGTTAATAATAAATGCAATATTTTGTGCATGACAACATTCTACAGATATTAACCAATATTATCTTTTTCCAATAATATTTCATAAGATTACTGAAGTCTGTAGGGGAAACTGTGGATAACAATAAGTAGTTTAAGACTATTCATTTAATGGCATTTATATGTGCATATAATTTATAGACATCCAATAAAATACACTAACATATTAGGTACAATAATTTTCATTAATTAATATAAAGGCATTATTTTCTTGTTGCATTCTCAACTATTATGAAAATAAGTAAGACTGTGCCATTCAGCAATTCATGTTACTTGTTTCAAGGTGTTCTTCAAACAGAAGCTGATTGCCCAGTAGAACAAATTGTTCCTGACAGGCAGCTGTGTAGTATGTTGTACAGAATATCAAGAGCTGCTAAATCAAATGGGAGTAAAGCAGATCTTTATGAAAAGATTTGCTAATAAGGAAACAAAAGCTCCAGAGTGTTGCTGTAATATCTTCAATGAGCTGTAAAATAGCACAAGTGAGAAAAAAAATTCCCAAGAAATGCACCAAATTTATATCTGATTATGTAGCTTCTAATTTATGCACCATTGTAGACTGATTCTCTTTCTTTCTCTTTTTTGTTTTGTTTTTGTCCATCCAAGTCTATCTTGACTCCTGGTAATTGCCTGGACAAATCCCTTCAGTTTTCTTGGCAATTTTTCAGAAGTGATTTGCCATTGCCTCCTTCCTGGCTGGCCCAAGGTCATCTGGCTGACTTTGTACCTTAGGTGGGACTAGAACTCAGTGTCTTTAACTAATTTATATGGATGTGATCATTTGTAATATATGCAACTAATCTATACAGATATCTCACATGATCTATAACCATTTTTCAGTCATGGCCAGACTCAAATAATCAAAACTGTATCACGATTTTCACAACCTCTTATTGTGTGGAGAAGGGCCATGAGAGCATCCTTCTCCATCCTCCTTGCAAAGGCCAAGATCCAACTTAGTCCAGCATTGGTTCCTCATAGCGGCCATCCAAATGCCCCTGGATTGTTCACAAGTAGGAAACAGTGGAATGCTACTGTCCCATTTTTACTGCCCAACAAGCAACATTTGATGCCTACTGTGTTTGCATTCTTGAAGACTGAATCTTGAAGATCAATAGCTTAATACACTTGTCCTCTGTGAATTTATTCAAGTCTCTTTTAAAGCCATCTATGCTAGTGGCCATTGCCATGTCATGAAGTAATGAATTCCACAGATTAATTAAGCATTGTGTGGAAAAAAATACTTGTTTCTGTCTGTTTTAAATCTTTTATCCCTCCATCAGCATCAAACTCTTCTCATTCTTACCTTCACATTATGTGACCAAAATGCCTCAGATTTAGCTTCATTATTATTTTTCCCAGTGAATTGTTTGGTTTTATTCATGCAATATGGAATGATTAATAGCCCAAAATATTTTCAGCAATTTTAAATGCCACTTCAATTAAAAGGCAAAGCTTTTTCTTCACTAGTCTTTCTAATGATCCAACTTTTCATTCTTTTTAACTTTCATAGATACATGTTATATCTGGGAAATATATGTCCTTAATCTTTGTAGTCAATGCTAATTTCTGTATATTAATATTTCATCTGCATTTTTCATAAATTTTCTCCCAAGGAGCATATGTCTCTTTTTTTGTAACTACAGCCACCATCTTTGTAAAAAAATTAATCTCTTTCGATTTCTTTTCCAGCCATTGCTTGTTGATTCAGTATTAGGAACTTTTTAAATACTGAGCAGCAGTCAAGAGTTCTTCTTTTACGTCTAACTAAAGATTACTTACATTTTTTCTTAAATCCACAATTAGCAATCTATAAAAATATGAATTATCTGATGGTTGCTAAGTTTACTCAAGAGCCTTTTATAAAGTTCTTTGGCAAAGGTCTTTTTTAATTAAAATAAATTTTTCTTCTGTAATGTCTCTATATATTTAACTTTTTTGTATAATTTCTATCAATTTGACTAGAATTAATCTGATTAATCTGTACTTTCCAATATCTCATCTGAGCTCCTTTTCAAAAGCTGGTCTAATACTGGCTACCTTTAATTTTCCCACACTGCATCTAATTTGAACCCAAACTAAGAGGTCAGCAAATTCAGATTCCTTTCTTTTAAAATAACTTGGAGAATGCCATCATTATCTGGTTTTTTGTTACTGTGAAATCCCTTAAGATGTCACAAATACTTTCTTCTGTTAACAATTAAATTTTGCTTTAATTGTTCTAATTCCACCACAGAGGAGTTCAATAGACTTAGGTATCTCTCTTATAACTTCTGTAGAAAAACAGATACAGAAAATTCATTGAGTTCTTTGCAATTTCTGTATCTTGATTAAGGATTTCCTTCTTTCCTTCCTTTCTCTATTGTCCTAATTAGTTTTGTGCTATATGTGACTTGGTTCTATCCATTATGCACTTTTCATTTTTGGGATGGTCAGGCAAAAATTCAGAATAATTCTGGGGAAGAATGTTCAGTTTGCTAATATTATATACACAGTCAGTTTTCTCATGGATGAACTATCTTCAGAAAAAAATAGATGTAGTTGGAACCAACATTCTAGGTTATTATAATGACTGAACTTAATGTAATATAATATAAATATCTGGCTTCAGATTCCTTTAAGAGTGCAGGTTACAGTCCTTGCATATTTGACATTTGGAAAGTCATTTACTTATTGTTAAAATAATGGCCAATTTAATGAAAATGTACTAAGGTAAGCAGAAACAATATACAGATGGTTTATGTTATAGAGAAGTGATAAGCTGCCTAAATTTTATTGCCGTATCAATCAATTTTCACAATGGATTTCAATATGTAAAGTGTTTTCATGAAACATTTCATGAAACATTCACCCAGAGGTGAAATTCAGCAGGTTCTAGCAGGTTCGCTAGAACCGGTAGTAAATTTTCTAAGCAGTTCAGAGAACCAGTTGTTAGAAGAAATCTCCTTTTGGTTTTTCCAGGGTTACAGGGTTAATCCTATAAGGAAGGCATGAAAAAAACATTCTGGTGTTGTTTCTAGCCAAATCTTTATTGCCCTGCTTACAGAAACTGCCCACCTAGTCACATGATCCCCCAGCCATGCCCACCAAGCCACACCTACAGAACCGGTAGTAAAAAAAATTGAATTACACTACTGGTATACCTTAGGTATTTGTGCTGTTTGTTAAATTTAATGTATTATCCAAATTTCTGGTGAAAATTACCTTAGTACATATTTCATTAAATATGTTCTTCAATGTTATTTGAGATCTTATAATCCATTCTGCCTACCACTGGTTACCCAGGACATTTTAATGGCCATTACTATTTACCTGACAAGTACTTAAATTTTAAAATCTTCTGGTAATTACCCAAACCTTGAAGAAACCTGATACTAGGAGACCCCAGGATTTTACTTCTAACCAAAATCCTGGGATTCCCAATTATTTAGCTGTAATCTCCAAATATCACACCTGTATATCAGCTAAGTTACAATTTTTTAACCATATTATTTCTTACCTTCCTATAATCAGTTATCATTTTTGCAATCTCATCTGTCACTTCAGTCAGCATATGTGTTAAAATCAAAGAACTGTAAGTTGCTCCATTTAACTCTTGCTTATTGTACAACAGTAAACTTAGTTTTTTATAGAATTAGGCCAGGGTTCAATGACCTTTGGTCCTGCTTTGGACATGAAGCCAGCTGAGTGACCTTGGGCCAGTCACTTTATCTTAGCCCTACGAAGGAGGCAGTGGCAAACCGCTTCTTGAAAACCTTGCCACAAAGACTGTATGGACTGGTCCAGGTAGTCTCTGAGGAATGGACATGATTGAACAGAAGGGGAAAAAATAGTCTAATGTTATTTATGCTTTTGAGAGCTAGAGTAAAGTAAGCACAAAACTCATAAAAACATATGCTTGTATATAGTAAACATGCATCCCTTAGACTGGAATAAAAAATGTGGAATCTAAAAATCTTATTCAAACTAGGGATTCCCTTCCCTTCCAATTACCTTTTACTAGGTAATTATCCTAAGCTAAATTGAATGCTGTCATGAAGGAGAAAAAAAAAGATATATTGCTTTGTTGGCTCATTGGAATCCAGGATTTTGGCTTACTAGCAAGGATTAAAGATTTTGGGCAGTAATTTGAGTACTCTGTGCCAATTTGAATTATGTTTAGTAATGAACCTAAACAACAGTTGCCTTTCAAAACCCTTGGTACTGCTAAAAGTTAGCTTTAAGAATTTATATATTTCCAGTGGTCAGAAAGAATGACACTCTAGACACATTTGGTTGTTAAATGAAATACCTCTCTAGTGACCAGATAGCAAGGGTATTTCCACTTTATGCCTGTTTGCTAAAGAGCAAATTTTAGTGACTTCAAAGCAATGCACAACAATTATACAGAAGATCTCATTAAATGTTTTTTTTTAATCAGCTGTGGATGAGAAATGGGAATGTATGTTCTGCTTCCATCTGGGTCACCCTGTGCTGACCTGGAAATTATATTAAATGAAACTGTAGCTGCATTATTTCATTTCTCCTTCTCCAAACCATCTTTTTTTTCCTTAAAAATATCTCTGTAACAATTCTTTTATGGCCACCAGAATTTCTCTGTGCATATTATAAGTTTTTTTCTACCTAGTCAACATTGAACATCATGTGGCACCTGAATGGTACTGAGAATGCTTTTTGGCCTGATTTTTCTTCTTGATCTTTTAATGTTTAATATATTTAAATGCAAATATTATTGGCACAAATCCAATTTTCAGGCTTAGAAAATAAGTCACCAATTTGCTAAGTTAATATCTGACACTGGAAGAAGTAAGTCTGTAAGCATTATTATAATTAACCTTAGGAAAAATATTCAAAGCAAAGTCATTGTATCACTGAATTCATTATTAAGCAGAATGGTGGGATATAATTTGTACAGCTAAATTGTTCACCTCCAATGCCATTATTAGTCAATTAAAAGGAGCACCTTATTATCTGTGTTCTTGGAGATTTGTTAGAAGGTTTAAACAGTATCCGAAACAACAATAACTACAAAAAAAGTAAAATCATATAGTTTATACAAATATATATACTATATATCTATGTATATAAAGTTTTACAGAATGGTTTCATTCACTCAATGGTTTCAACCATATTTCATTTAATTATCCATCCATAACTAGATATAAATAATTGTTCCAATAAATTGCAAGTGACATCAGGTCTTCTATCCCTGGAGTAACTAGGACCATAATTTTATCTTTCCAATGTTGAAGATTGAGTCTCTTATGAAAAGAAAAGAGGGGGGAGGGGCATGGAAAATCCATTTTCATTGCCCATAGTTGAATTCCATATAAAATGAATGTAGTGTAGAGTATGGATATAAAAAAAATTAAACTCTGTCTCAAAATTAATAAACGTAATTATAGATTCCAAGACTTTAACAATTTTAGGCTTTCCCAAAAACTTGTTTTAATGAAGTGTTATTTTTATTGCATCTTTAACAACCTAATATACTTATTTTCAAATGTGATCCAGTAAGTCTGAAGTATTGTTTTTCTGCTAAATTAGGCAAAGTCTAAGGACTATTTAAATTTTTGATACAGACGTGGAGGCAGTTTCCTATTATTCAGACAAAATTAAGATCTGCAATTCCTTTTTTATTTAGGTTTTAAAATTTGCTTATCAGATAAATTGATTGGTAATGCATTTCTACAGACTTTCTTTCATAAGATTTGGTGATCCATTCTAGTAGGTGTCATGGTGTCAATACAATTCAAAGATATCGCCAATGGCAGCAACAGGCAAATAATATTCTGACTTAATGACTCATTTAACAATAATCAAAGAATTCTCTTTTTATATCTTATTTGTATTTAATGTAATTATTTGAGAAATATCACATGGAGTCAAAGTACCTAATGAATTAAGTACATGTGTGAAAATTGTGTATTGTATTAATAAACAGGCAAATAATATTTATCTTAATATGCACTGAGTTTATGTTTTTTCTTCATAAATATGGATATTCTGTGTAAAGAATGAAATATTCTGACTTAATGACTCATTTAACAATAATGAAAGAAATCTCTTTTATATCTTATTTGTATTTAATGTAATTATTTGAAAAATATCACAGGGAGTCAAAGTACCTAATGAATTAAGTACATGTGTGAAAATTGTGTATTGTATTAATAAACAAATATTTATATAATTAATTAATTCTGATTCAGTCCATTAACAGAGTATCCTATAGAAGTATCCTTCTGAAAGTTAGCCAAGTTTCCAGAGCTGGAAACAAAGTATGAAGTCCAGAAAAAAAAAAACCCCAAGAAATCTGATCATAATCAAGATATTATGACTTGGGACCATTTTATAAATCCTTCAAGAAACTGAAATTTAGTATGTCAAGCATGCCTTTGTACATATCTAGTATAAATAGCACTTTCTGTTATGTGTGTATGTTGTATGTACATATGAGATGTGTTGGAGTTTGATTTACAGCATTATACTAGAAAGATTTGAACAATACCGTACACTTGACTTCCGCAAAAAGCACCAAAATATATGAAGTGGCTGCTATGCTTCGCTAAATAAAGTAAGACATGTTGTTTGCTCCGGTTCCAGCAAAGGATAAACGCACACTGACAAACATCACAGCCATGATAATCTGCAGAAATATATGTTATCATTTTAGGGCTATTTCTTGAGAAACCTCATTGAAAGCAATAGGATTTCCTTCTAAGCAAGCGGGGTAAAATTTGGGCATTGGGGGCTGCATCTGGCAATCGGAAGTTTCTAGTACCCATAACTCTAATTACAAGGAAGGGATGGTGCATCACAACAGAGTAAACAACGTTTTATGTGGAGTTTTCCGGCTCCACATACAGCTCCCTCCTTGTTCCCACATAGCAGGCACCCGTTGGGCCTCTGCAGTGCTGCTGGAGGCGAGCGAGCGAGCGAGCGGGCCGAAGGGAGAGAGAGGATCCTTTCCCTCTGCAGCAGATCTCCGCATCTTGTCTTTCGTCTCACTTTTGGGCGCTGTCCATGGTTGCAGCAATTGTCCGCGTGACGTCAGCCCGCCCGAGCGCCTCTGCCATTGGTGGAAGAACTCGCTCGGTCTGTGGAATCATGTAAACTCTTCCCACCCACCCACCCACCCCCATCGCCCCCTCCCATGCCCGGGAACCCGAATCCACTTTGTTGCCTAAATAGGCAGAGGAGTCCACCGGCAGCGCCGATCTGTTGGGAGACGTCTAGGAGCCGCGCGGCGGAAGAGGCAGAAGCCAAGGCAGCGTCGGGACGGCCGATGCTGGAGGCAGGAGCCGCCCTACGGAAGCAGTGGCATGGGACTTTGCCCTGGCTGAACAGACCCCGCAGGCCAAGCAAACACCATGGAAGACTTTTTGCAACGCACCAAAACAAAGCTGGTAAGTTCTGCAGAAAAAAAGGGTATCTTGGAAAGACTTTTTTTTTTTTTTAAACCATGACAGCTTCTTTTGCTTCACTTTCCTGCACGTTTTTTTTTTTTTAAAGTTTTGGAAGACATCCAGATGAGCTTGTATGAATCAGCATTTTGAACAATCATATGAAATAGCTAACAATGATACCGGGATGTTGTAAACTGCAACTCCTATGTTACTAACGGAATCCATTACTTCTTAAGTGTAAAACAACAAATAGCTGAATTCTCACCCACTCATTTGAAGAACTTGGTCTGTAGTTACAAGGGATCCCAAAGAGGTGGCAAGCTTCTCTGTCTATCATCTTGGTCAACCACAGAAATCTTATAGTTTGTAAGATAATGAAATCCATGTTTATTCAGAAAAGAATTCCACTGTAGTAAGTTAAATATACTTTTAGGAATATGAATTGTGTCCAGGATAATCTGTTCAATATTCTACGACAGTGCATGGAACCCTTTTTGATTCTGTGGGTTAAAATTATGGAAGTAAACAGCAATAAGTGAAGAGGTGGAAATTCAATCAATGTCATATTATGAAAGCATCAGAATACCAAAACAAATTCACCACCATTAAAGTATTGACTGTTGATATGAACCAAATGTAATTTTGGCACAATAAAGCTGTGCACATTAGTGTCTGGTTCTGTAATAGTTCTAAGGAAAGTTTGGTTGAGAATATGTAAGGACTACAAGGCCAAAAGCCATGAGCTGCTTCATTTTAGCATGTCATCTAACACTTAAAGTTATGTTTAAAACTTTTTTAGCATATGGTCATTAATCAAAATTCATGCCACTTGAAATAAAATTATTCTTAGAGTACATTCAAATGCATTAAAATAAATATCTCTAAATAAGACCATAAGCAATATTACATTTATCTACAAATGATATGCATTCCAAATGCTATCTCCACATTTATCTGTTTTTTTCACTATTTTTTCACATTTTACTTTTGTATTTTTAAATATCTTTAAACAGATATCAGTTATTAGAAAAGGTTGCATATAATATTTTGTAATAGAATAATATTCACAGTGACTAATATTATATCTACTGTTTTTACCTCAGATTTGCTTAAGTTTTCTTCAAAGCAAAATAGACCAAAAGCTGATGACAAAGTACAGAAAACATGCATAATTGAGGACTTTCTTTTAACTCTAGAACTAGAACATAAGCACTCAAGGTATAAAATTAATAGTATGCCATTGTGTAGCAGAAATTGAACATTAAGAATGTTGAATTCCATTTTTAAAGTTCTGTTAAGATCTCTTGCTAATTTTTCCCTATGCTAAACACCAGGTTTTCTCATGCTAGCCTAGATGAGAATTGAAAGATAGCACATATCAGCACATCTGATGGTGACTTAGTTATATTAATAGAAGTAGCCTGAATGGGAAATTGTAGGGCTTTCCTTGACTTACCATATGTATCTATGCTTGCACTTGTACCACTTTGTGCATAGCTGAAATATTTTATCATTTTTCAAACATGACTAATATGTATTATACGTTCTCTTTGGGATTGCTCATAATAGTGAATATAAAATACAACTATAGATTCTTAAGTAAGCAAATTGTGCTAAAGGACAAATTCCAGATGAGTTTCTGAATTTGTTTGTTCAGCAAGAAGTCAAAAAGTGCAATGGAATTACAGAAGAGTATTTATTGATCGAAGCAAGAGCTTTCATAATTAATGGCTTACTTTGTACGATACAGTAAGGTGTTTTTTGTTTTTTTTACAAACTAAAGGTAAATATGCCCTTGAATTAAACTCAACTCTTGGTGGCTGATTTGTGACAACAGGACCTGAATCATTTGCAGCTGACTTTTTTAATGTTTTAAAAGTTCCTAGTTTGGTTTACAATGCTAGACAGCCGTAGTGATGTCTCATCTGACCAGGCCATTGCCTGCTTATCTTCAGGGCCCAGCTAGTCAGACAGGCAGGGAATCCACTGTATATACATCAGTGGTGAAATACAGCCGGATCGCACCACATCACCCGAACCGGTTGTAGAGATTTGAAATTGGCCCCGCCCACCTACACCTGCCCTTATCCTTCCTTATATGAGCTTCGTTTTTTTTTCTTACTTACTTGAATCATCTGTTCGGTGTGTCTACGGAGCCTTCCTGATGTTCCCTGCTGTCTCTGGTACTTCTAAAAGCAGTTTGAAGAGCCGCGCTGCAGTGCATTTGGCGCTCATGCGCACCGAATCCGTAGCAAAACCGGATGGATTCCACCCCTGATATACATTCTAATTATAAATATTAATATAATGAATAAAACCTAAAAGAAGCCAAATAAAATCAGGCTTTGATTATTCAAAGCATGGATGAAGAGTGTAGACATCTCCTAATATCAAACAGAAAAACAATATAGGGCCAGGTGAATTTGCCTGTGGTAAGAATTTCACAGAGAGAAGAAATAACTGTGGAAAATTAATTTGCTACATGAACTGGTCAGAAAATTCAAATTGGCATTTTTAAAGTATGCATATGTAAATAATATTTAATAGCATAGATTAGCAATATTTTTGATGCCAAGCACCAATGCACAACATTACGTTTTATATATTTATAACCAAAAATTGGTATGCCACACAATTTCACTGACTCTAAGTAAACTTACATTGATAAAACAAGAAAGAGTCACCTGATATTTAATGAGATTGCTGATTACTTTGTATGTGGGCATGAGCCAATATTATAAAAGACAAAGAACATGGCTAGCATGCAACTAAATCTTCTGCAATTTGGTGTGCTTGAGAGATTTGGACCATATCAAAAACACTGGGAGTCATGTCACCAATGCTATCTGCCATATCATGGTCTGTACAGGTACTCCTTGAGACATGACTATAATGGAGCCTGCCCATATGGTCACTTGTTGCAATGGTCATTAGGGGAAGCATCTGGCTAACAACCCCATGTCTCTGCTGTCCCAATGAATTGTTAAATGAATATGTGGCTTGTTACGCAGAACCTTGGGTGCCTCAGCCCTTGAAGGTCTAGCATAGACCCAAGCCTGACTGCCCTGGACTGCCCAAGGTCCCCTCCACTTCCTGATATGCCCTGTGCTCTGCTTCCCATCTCTTGGGTCCCACTAGTGCTCAATGAATCCTTGAATCCTACCTTACCAGACCAAACACCAAACTACTCACCCTTTGAAGAGTCCAAGGCCTTCCAGAGCACTGAAGTGGCTTCCTTATTTTATTATTTTATTTATTAAATTTATTGGCCTCCCATATTACCACTGGGGAACCATGGGTGGATTATAGTATTAAAAAGATAAAATTATATAACATCCATACAAAATATGAACAAAGTGCAACAAAAATATAAATACTCAACCCTAACTAAAAGAGAGGGAGTGGAAGAGGGGAGGTGGAATCCATTATTAACCTGTCAATCATCCCCAATGTAAAGTCAGCCCACATTAGAGCCCCAAATCAACTGGCAGAGTCAGGTCTTTAAGTTTTTGCGGAAGATCAGGACGGTTGCAGCCAAACTCACTCTGGTGGGGAAAGAGGTTCTAAAGGTAGGAGCAATATTCTGCTAGATCCCACCGATAGAATACCTTGGCCAGTGGGGCCCACAGCAGACCTCCTCTTATGGCATGGATGGCACAGGCCAATCCCATTAGGATGAGATGGTCTCTCAAATAACCTGGACCAATGCCATGAATGGCTTTAAAGGTGATTACCATAGCTTGAATTGTATCTGGAGGCAAACCAGCAGTCAATGCATCTCATGGAGCACTGATGTGTAATGGGATACTCTTGAGGACTCCAAAACTTCCCACACTGCTGCACTCTGCACCATGTATAGCTTTCAAATGCTTTTAAAGAGTAGCCCCATGTAGAGCACAAAAAACCCAACAAAAGCTGGCTGAGGGATTCTGGGAGTTGAAGTCCACAAGTCACAAAATTGCCAAGTTTGAAGACTCCTGGTCTAAATGCAAGTCAAATAGGGTTTGAATGTCTGAGCATAGGGACTCTTGATCAAGGAGAGGCCACAATTGGTGCTCAATCTGAAGTTGTGCAAAGGCTCTCATAGTCACAACTGCCACCTGCTCTTGGATTTGTGAGTTGAGAAGAATTCCGAAGAAGCAGACCGTATCTGTCTGGGATAGGTTACACTATCCAGAACTCAAGTTATCAAAACCCCACATTTTGGGATTCCATGAACCCAAAGCCATTCGGTCTTGCTAAGGTTCAGTCAAAACCTATGTTCCCTCATCCAGGGCTCCACAATCTCCAGGCATCAGGTGAAGGTAGCAATAACATCACTTGGATTACTAGGGGTAGAAATATAGAGTTCAGTATCATCAGCATACTGAAGATATCTCAGCCTGTGGTGATGGATGATCTCACCCAGTGGCTTTGCATAGCTGCAGGGTGTGGTTCCAGAACTGGCCACCATTTTGCCCCACTCCCCAATAGTGGTTACATTTGGATCACCATTTCATGGCCCAGGGACAAAGTGCTCGGTTTTGCTGCCTTAACAAGATTTGCACAGCACTGCAGAAGATTTTTTTTTTAATTCAAAAGTTTCTTCAACATTACACAGACCTTGTTAAAGCATAACAATGAAACAGTTTGTTCAGCTACCATTTTTGTTCCACCCACAAGGAGGTACAATAAAATGGTGGATATATTCTAGTTACCAATGCGACCCAGAAACATGTTCCTAACATGAGGTCCAGTAAGATAAATGTGATGGGTGTGTGGGGAGCAGGCCCAAGTACTGTGGGGTCCTGGCATGGGATGGGGGAGAGGTGCGGGGTGGCTCCAACACCTCTGGGGTTGGTTATAAGGTTAATTGACCACAAGGGTGCTGCAGCCTTTGTAACTTTAAAGCTGGATTGAATGTAATTTTGGGGTGTTTGCTGTAACTTTGAATGTTCGTTAAGAGGCCTATCATAGCTCGAGGACTACTTGTATAGGCGTGGCTCATATTTTAAAGAGAACAATTTGTTAAAAGTTTTCAGCTTTATAGAAACCTGATATGAATTTGAGAAGCTTTAGTATTATACAATTCTACATTGCATGATGTGTATTATTTTCCTTCTTTTGGCTGTTCCCGCTAGGGGTTGCCAGAGCGAATCATCTTTTTCCACCTAACTCTATCCTTGGCATCCTCTACTCTCGCCCTAATTGACTTCATGTCCTCTTTTAGCACATTCATATATCTCCTCTTTGGCTTTCCTCTTGACCTCTTGCCTGACAGCTCAATCTCCAACATGCTTCTACCATAAGCCGCTATCCCTCCTCTGCACATGTCCAAACCATCTCAGTCTGGCCTCTCTGACCTTGTCCCCAAAACAGCCAACCTGAGCTGTCCCTCTGATGGGCTCATTCCTAATCCTGTCCATCCTGGTCACTCTTAAAAAGAACCTCAACATCCTCAGCTCTGCTACCTCCATCTCTGCCTCTTGTCTTCTCCTCACTGCTACAGTCTCTAACCTATACAGCATAGCTGGTCTCACTACTGCCTTGTACACCTTTTCTTTGATTCTTGCTGACACTCTTCTGTCACACAACACTCCAGACATAATAAACTCTTATGAACTTTAACATGACACACCTTTCTCCACCCATTCTAATACACCCATGATGTGTATTATATGATTTAAAAATTCCAGTACAAACTCCATGTATTTATTTCTAACATCTTATATGTGAACTATATACGTACCTACAATTTTGTATTCAGCTTTATGTCTTTTTATTTTTATATAAAAGAAATATTAACCCAGCCAGTTAAAACACAGAAGTTAAAACCTATATATAGACCAAAAGATATTTAACAATCATTGTACAACTTTTTCTAATGGATGCTGTTGATGTTTTTATTCTATGGCAGAATGCCATTTTGCGGTCAATTTAATAAGCTTACAACAACTATCCCAGATGAACGAAAGGAGGATATATTGGTAAAATGTACAGGGTATACATTATTCTAAAATAAACAATTTCTCACATATAATAATCTAACCCTCATACTATCTAGGCAGAAAGCACAGAAATATATTGCAACATTTAACTGGGCTTAAAAACAAGACCTTTCAGAAACTGGAAGTATGTTATTTCCATCATCATACTACTAATTGATATAAAATTTTGTTTCTTGGAAATAATCAGATGATTTCATATTGAACATGACTTTTGTATAAAATACCTAGTATAAATATAAAAATTGGACATGTTTATAAGGATACACTTATTAACTCTACTAGTAATCTTGGATTAAAATACTGTGAGTTATTAATTTATCATGGTATTTGGTGATAGGCTTGATCCAATACACATTGAATAATATATTATCACATCAGTTCATGTTATAATTTTGTTTGAAGTATGCCAGAAGTAGGGAAAGTAATAGAGTTGAAATGAGTTTTTGGCTGTTCTTGGCCAAAAGTGGTATCATTCCAGTATTATAAGTATTTATATATAAAATACGATAAAGGAGGGTGGCCTTGACTACTTATTTATTTATTTATTTATTCGATTTATATACCGCCCCCTCTCCCGAAGGACTCGGGGCGGTTCACAGCCAATAAA
>JAEANM010006744.1:0-18339 GCA_017656035.1 Myanophis thanlyinensis | reverse complement strand
TCCAGGAGGACACCCAAGTTGCGTGCCCTTTCCGTGGGGGACAAAATTTCGCCCCCCACGGCCAAAGATAGCTCAAGCTGCCTGCCAATCTTGAGCCCAAGATTCCTGTTGCTAAGCAAGACAGTTAAGTGAGTGCCCCCTCCCCCATTTTACAACCTTTTTGCCACTGTTGTTAAATGAATCACTGCAGTTTTTAAGTTAGTAACATGATTGTTAGATGAATCTGGCTTCCCCATTGACTTTGCTGGTCAGACAAAGGCAGATCATATGACTCTAGGACACTGCAACCGTCATAAATACATGCCGGTCGCCAAGTATCTGAATTCTGGTCACATGACCATGAGGAGGATGCGATGGTCATATGAAAAAGATTATAAGTCAATTTTTTCAATGCCATTGTAATTTCAAACGGTCACTAAATGAATGATCGTAAGTCGAGGACTGCCTATAATTAAAATTTGATTTCAGAACTATATATGAACTCAGGACCAACTACTCATATTCAGATCTGATCATTTTTTCAGGTTTCCCTTCCTCTGTGAGACTTATCATATAACCTGTCGGTTTCCATGTTATTCCCAGTGCCTGTTCCATTATTCTATTTCCTTAGCACTGTTTTCTCCTTGCATCTTGATTTCCCTGTCCTCTCCTCCTTACCTCCAATGGCTATGCTTTTCTTCCTCTGCAGAAATTAAAAAACTCTAATTAAAAATAAACCCACAGCCTGTCCTAAGTTGTATCATATTACGCATCGTGACCAATCCAGAAGCTTCAACAGTGCCGAAGTATTCCCCAAAATAATAATCAATATAAATAATTACTGTCAGGTTCTGTCTTCAGAATGATTAACCCAGTTTAATAGAATTATTCTATTCATAATATAAAGCACTGAATAAGACCCATAATTCTTTTTGTTAATAAATAAATAATCAAAGACTGACTATAGAGAAGAAAAAAATTCTGGAAATTTTGCAGAACTGGGTAAATGGGTACGTTTCTTCTTTCTACTATTAAAAGAACATGGATGTTATAAAAAAATTGAAATGCCTGTAAAGTTAATTTGATATTTGTGTACTCTTTCCCCCATAAATGGTCTCTCTGGATAAATGAGGACTGCCATAGATACCTATCAGGTATTTATGGTTAATAACCAATGTTATTCAATGTATAGAATTGGTGCGCAGTGAAATTACTAGCAGAAGACAATAGAAAAATCTAATCAAACTTAGGAGCAGGGGGCCTGTGCTTGCCAAGCAATTTTATTGTGGATTTTTTTTGAAAGAGGTTTGTGTTGATTTATTTCTAGAGGTGGGAGTGACTTGCCCAAAGTAACCTGTTCAACTTCATGGCTTAGGCCAAACTAGAACTCACAGTCTCCTGGTTTATAACTTGGTGCCTTTAATACTGCACCAACCTGGACCAATACTGGTTTTTTAATTTAGTTTATGTGAACATTATTCCCTATAATTCTTCATTCCTTTCAATCAACCTTCAGGAATCAAGCCATTCTTGTTTCTACCACATCTGTATATTGCTTCATACAGTACAAATGTATGAAATTTTATTCTTTAAACTTCTTATGTCTTTCTTTTTGAGACTCTCATCAACTCCATTCAGCTGTGACTTTGCCTTTTGACTCATTCACTCTACCTTTATAATTGATTTGCAGTTTGATCCTGTTACACCTATACATGTCAGAACAGTTCCCCTATACCTGGAAATGCTAGCTTTGGAAAGGCTTTTGTATACACATAGATTCTCTGCATCAGTGACTGCAAACCATTGGGTTTCTTCTAAAAAATAAAAGAATTCTAAAAAGATGTTTAAAGAGAGTACACAAAAATGTTTTTCTTGGTATCAATTTTAAAGGCAAAAGCTTCATTTGGGAATAATAATAATAAAGTGGACTTCTGTAAGGTGCATAAATGAGGCAAATCAATTTTTTCATTCATACTGATAAGACTCACTATTTTGCAGTGGGCTGGTTGTAGTATGCATGTGCTTTGAAGTCAGTTTTTGATTCCCGGAGATTTTCTAGACTAGTTTCTGCAGTTTCCTTGGGCAAGATTTTCAAGACCAATTTGCCATTGCCTCCTTGTAAGGTTAAGCAAAAGTGACTGGCCCAAAGCTATCCAGTATACCTAAAGCAGGACTAGAACTCACAGTCTCCCAGTTTCTAGCCTGATGCCTTAACCACTACTAAGCCAAACTGGCTGTCAGGGATTAGTCATAGGAAAAGGTAGCAATAGCAATAGCACTTAGATGTATATACTGCTTTATAGTGCTTTCCAGCCCTCTATAAGCAGTTACAGAATCAGCATATTGCCCCCAGCAATCTGGGTCCTAATTTTACCCACCTTGAAGGGATGGAAGACTGAGTCAACCTTGAGCCTGATGGCATTTGAATCGGCAGATAGCAGAAGTAATTGCAGTACTGCACTCTAACCACTGTGCCACCAAGATGAATTGCACAATGTAAATAAATATATTCTATTTCAAATTGCAGATTTATTCTAGACAGTCCTTTTTCTGGGATTTTTGCTGGTGTTCTATTGTACTTTCCAAGAATATTTGAAGATATTTAGGCAGCAGAAACAATGTTTTAAATAGAAATGGCAAATCCAGCAAATCTGAAGTCTGTACAGTATATGTTTCTGTCTAAAAGTAACACTACAGTAAAAGACACAACATGTAGCTTAAGAGAGATGCAAGCTTACCTATCAGAAATTTAAAAGCTGGCGATGCTTCAGAACCTAGAATTTTTATTTTACTGAAGATGGGGAATGTCACTCCGTAATTTGATTTGGCAAAATAAATGATCTCGTCGTTCAGACCTGGTTCCATTTCCCCAAACTGATTGCAAGGAAAGGCCAGCACAGTGAAATGGGACGATCCAAACTCTCGCTGGAGTTCCTGCAGCATGATGTAATTTTTTTCTGTGTGCAGACAGTAACTAGCCACGTTTACAACCAGAGTTGCCTTGAGACAAATAGAAAATTAGAAAAAAAGTTAAAAAAGATTAGGTTGCTGCTGATAAGTATCTTCCTATCTCATTTATCTTGGCTATCTCAGCGAAGAAAAGTCTAGTGTTCAGATCAGTTTCACTATTAAAAAAAATAGGCAGCATTTAAATCATAGGTATTGAGTAGAAACATGCCGCAGAATTCAGACAAAGCAAAGCACTTTTTAGCTCATTTTATTTTGTGTGAATTTATGAAATAGAAGCCTACTTTCTCCCACTGAAATAAAAGTTTTCCCAGCATTGCAAGCATTAAGAACAATCTAACTTCAATTGTTCAAATGAATGTATACCTTTAGTCACCAAATTCAAGAATTCAACAGTGGTCCACTGACAAAAACACACACCTATTGACTATGCTTACATTTGCAGTCTTTATAATAAAATAAAAGAACAATATGAGAACTGACCTAGCAAGCCAGACCCTTTGGGCCATTATCAGATGTCTCTGCAAAGTTTTAAGATTTGGAGCTGATTCAACCAGATCCAGTTTTTTTTTTGCAGAGGCATCTGATAGTTGCCAACAGAGTCTGCTTTGATAACCCAATTCTTACATCATTTTTTAAAAATTTTATTATAAAAACTGCAAATGTAAGCAGAGTTAGTAGATGTCCATTTTTGCAGGAGATATTCCTGATCCCTAAAATCAGATAGTGGAGAAAATGAAGCAACTGAAACTTTTCAGTTTATCTCAGCAAGTATTACACTTTGATTTCCATTTCCAGATATTCCTAACGTGCTACTATTACGCAGAAAGAATACAGCAGCAAGCCTGCCTAACCGTCTTAAAAAATTGAAATTACTTACTTTGCCTCGGTATCTCTCCAAGGACATGGTTCTTCCTTTCCAGTCGGTCACTTCAAAGGAATAAAAGTCTTTGTATCTGGGTTTTAAGAACTTGAGCTGCAGCAGGCCCAGCAAGGCCGTGCATAACACCATAGAAATGAAAATAATGAAAACCTTGTTTTTCAGCTTTGAGCTTTTTAGCAGAGGTGTTGCTAGGGGCAGAGACGGCTCCATTTTGGAGAGTTTTTTTAGGGAAAGTTTCAGCAGGCCTGGAATGCAAGGAGGAGCTGAAGCCCAGCCACAGAAAGCTGGGATTGGAAGAAAGCTGATGGTGGGAGGGAGGGAAGGAGAGAGAGAGAGAGAGAGAGAGAGAGCAAACTGTATTGTCTGGCTGAATTTTTCATTTTGTTTTGCTGTCCAGATCTGATTGTATAAGAGGATTGTCTTAAGGATGGGATGCTATTTGTAAAGTAGCTACGCCAGTGTTTCTCAATCTTGGCAACTGACGTCAGCTCCCAGGCATGGCTGGCTGGGGAATTTTGGAACTTGAAGTCCATCCATCTTAAAGTGGCCAAGGTTGAGAAATACTGAGCCACACAATTCTATTAGGACATTTTAACAGATGTCCCTTTAGGCCCATTGCCCTAAGACCACTAAAAGCCCTGAGATGTTACATCAGTTTCCCCCGATCTGGATCTGTCCAGATGCAAATGTTTTGAAGTTCTCATAAACTCCCAATCATCGTAGCTAAATGGAGCATAATCGGTGTTGATGTGTTATACATCCTACGGGCTGGGACGGTTATAATACTTTGTAGATCATTTGTCTGCTGTTAGTGATAGTTCCACTAATATGATAAACCCTTCAATGCTACAGGTAGTCCTTGATTTACAATCATTTGTTTATCAAATGTTTGAACTTACAAGGACGCTGACAAGAGTAACTTATGAATATCAGCTTATGACTATTGCAGCATCCTTGCAGCTATGTGACTGATTCGGGCATCCTGGCAAATGGCTCACATGACAACTGCATAGTCCTGCAGTCACATGATTGCCATTTGCCACCTTCTCAGCCAGCTTCTGACCAGCAAAGTCAATGGGGAAGCCAGCAGGGAAGGTTGCAACCCTGATCACATGATGTCTGCTTAGTAACCATTACAAATGTCAAAATCAAATGTTGTCATGTAATGCCTAACGATGACCACACTGCTTAACAGTGAATTTTTCAGTCCCAATTATGGTCGTAAGTCAAGGACTAGCGATAGCAATATCAGGCAGATCAGGATGGCGACACTGAGGTGGAGGCCTTCAGGAGCTGCTGAGGCACAGAGACAAAAGCTCCAAGAGACCGCTGAAGCACTGAGGCAGAGACCTTGAGGGACTGCCAAGACACCGAGGCAGAGGCTATGAGGGACCACTGAGGACCAGAGAGACCAGGGATACGGCCTCAGATGACTGCTGAGACCCACCGAAGGCAGCAGTGCCAGGAGTGGCCAAGGAGATCCATCCCCCAGGAGCAGCCAAAACAGTCTTGAGAAACAGCCCCAAGAAAGAGCGAGGACCGCCAAGAGTAGCCATGGGGATGAACACTGCGGTCATAACAACAGACATTCTGTTCCCCTTGCTCTCTTAATTTTTAATTCCTATTTTTAGGGTCTAGAGTGGCTGCAGAAGCATTTCACTGCATGTTGTACTTTGTATAATTGTGCATGTGACAAATAAAATTTAAAATTGAATTGAGTTATACATATGTACAGTACTTCTTCACAGTGCTCTACAGCCCTCTCTGAGTGGTTTGTAGAGTCAGCATATTGCCCCCAACACTCTGGGTCCTCATTTTGCCAACTTCGGAAGGATGGAAGGCTGAGTCAACCTTGAGCCTGGTGAGATTCGAACTGCCAAATTGTAGTCAGCCCGCAGTCAGCAGAGGTAGCTTGCAGTACTGCATTCTAACCACTGTGCCACCACAGCATTAACTACTACATGTAATTAATCAGCATTTTTCAAACTTAGCCACCTTAATAACTATAAACATCAGTTCCCAGAATTCCTCAGGCAGAATTGAAGTCACATACCTTAAAATTGCCAAGTTTGAAAAATACAACAAGAAATTCTTTTTTCTTTCCTCTGTTAAAACAGAAGCATTTGAAGTTTCTTGAGAATTGTATGTACCCAATTGCCCTAGGAATTCCAGAGTTTCCATGCCTATTGGAGATTTAAGGTGCTCTCTGATATTGTATTTCTCCTTATCTAAAGACAGGTAGAACATAGATGGAGAGTCATCTCCAGCTTGGCCTGGGTGGTAAAGTATAAATTAGTATCATCCATATGCTGATGACAGCTTATTATAAATTGATTTATACAAGTGTTAGATTGCCAACATTTGCAGTTTTTTTGTGTATGCAATGCACAGTTCAAGCAAATTGTTCTTTTGCATTTAAAATAGGTTTAGTTCTATTAGATAAAAATCACTTTCAGAAAGCATATTTTTTTTAAAAAACTAGGTACATAAATGAATGGCTATGAATTTTTACTCAGGACTTTTTAAAAATGCAAATTAATGAGAAAGTAAGATAGTAAATATTTGAAATGGGAAAAATGTGAAACACTAAAATTGAAGATGACTGCTGAGCTATTTTTCTTATACTTCCTCTTCTGGTTTTAATGCTCTTGTTTTATTTTTATATGCTATGTTTCATCACTTTTTTATTATTCATCAACCTAATTGTTTTTATTAGCAAGTACTATCTAAATGCTGTAAATAAAACAAAATAATAACTTCTTTCCTGATTGTTTTCTAATGCACCAAGTTGCGTTAAATCACATGAAGCCCACTCGCAGTCTTACACTGAGACTGCAGTACTAATAACGCAATGTTGGATAGGAAAACTCTCCCATTATAATAATTTTATCTACATAGAAGTAGTATTTTCATTATTTGAAACTGCATCTGCCTAAAATAAACCTTTAAATGCTCTCATTATAATAATAATTAGTTTATTGGATTGTTGAAAACAGATTCTAAATTTGTTGTTATTTTGTTGAAAACAAAATCTAAAGGTTGCAGATGAACAGCTGTCTGCAAGGAATATAAATCTTTCCATTCCCCGCTATCCTGTCAGAACTGAAGAAGCTTCTTGGATGAGAAGTGAAACATTTTCAAAAGTAAAAAAACAAGTCCAGTTGCCTCCTGAAAAAGTACCTTTGGGACAGCCATGATCTGGATGGCTGAGAATTACTACAGACTTTTGTTGAAAACAGCTTCCAGCCAAGGACTCCTATCTGTACTATAGTTTTTAAAAGCTGCAGAGTGAAGAAACTGGCTTTCCAAATGCTAGTTGTTATTTGCCCAGTTTCCACAGGATGGCAGCAAACGTGCAACAGAAATTAAGCTGATAAAAACATTTCTGGGATGTCCCTTCAAAAGTAGCCAGCCTGATGTGCCCCACTCCTTGGGAAGACTGTGAACCATTCTTGATCTGATTGTGAGACACACTGAGATGCTGCCAAAGTGAAGACATAAGAAAGCCTTGACTGCTTTCAAAAGTTGTTGCTAAATGATAAGTGTTTAATGTAGCTGAAGACAATTCAACAGTTGCCTCATAATAATATGAATACTGGTTGCTTTTTGTACTATGTAAATATAAATGAAAAGAACTTGAATTTAGTTTTGTCCAGCCCAGCTTCTTAAAGAGCATGGACAGCCTTTGATTGGGAAGATGTTGACTGCTCCTGTACTGGAATAACTTGCCTGTTCAGTCTTGATGGATATTGGAAGAAATAGGTCTTCTGAAATTGTAATAATATTTCAGTGTTTCTCAACCTTGACAGCTTCCCTGGAAATTTCCCAGCCGGCATGTTGTAATACTGGCTGAAGAATTCTGGGAACTGAAGTCCACACAGCTGAAAATTGCCAAGATTGAGAAGCACTGCTATAAATTGAATCCCAAGTGTCAGTTTTGTATTTTTTTTAATTTGTCAAACAGATACAAGATAACAAGTATAGGTATGAAACATGAATATGAACATAACACAGGAAGTAAATACAAGTAAATGGGGACAATAAGAAAGGGACCTAGGTAGGCACACTGGTGCGCTTATGCACGCCCCCTTTATGGACCTCTTAGAAATGGGGTGAAGTCCATAGTAGACAGTTTAAGGTTGAAGCTGTGAGGATTTGAGGCTGTAATAATGGAGTCGGGTAGAACATTCCAGGTGTTGACCCCTCTGTTGCTGAAGTCGTATTTTCTGCAATCAAGTTTGGAGCGGTTTACCTTGTTTTCCAGTTGCACTAAGCAATAATGTTGGTTCCTCTGTGTGGGGCAGATTGATGAAACACCCCTTTCCTATCTACCATATAGAAATTTGCATTACTGGAATTAAAGCAACAAGAATCTGCAGATGACAGACTAACTTCTATCCAGTTAGGTCAGACTTTGACTTTTCTTATCCGACTCCAGATTGGACCTCCCAATTTAATCAGTGCTAGGTGGCCCTCTTTTTTCTGTACTTCTGTAATCAACAAAATAAAAATATCTGGTTTCAGTTGTATATGAATCTTTAAAACATCCTGTACAATGGCTGTTTTTACACGTCCACCAAGCATGATAAAAATGTCTCTTCTTTTTTATTATATTTCCAGCATAAGTTTGAGGAACTTTTATACATTCTGTCTTTGAGTGTCTTCAAGACAGAGGTCCCCAACTATCTGGCTGTGGCCTGTTGGGAACCAGGCTGTGCAAGTGGCAAGCGAGTGGGCAAAACTCCCATTTGCGCAAGTGGCGGGTAGGTGTGGGCATGCACGAAAGCACACTTGCGTGGAGCCATCCCCCCTCTTCCCCCTGCTGCTGCTGTTGTTACCAACTGGAATGAGTTGGGGTCCTCTTTTCTGAGATACATCTTGAAACTTCTTTCATTGACCTCTTAGGATTTATGAATACCATTCACTTGTATGAGACAAGTAAAACAAGGAACCAGGTATGCAGATGAATAGTTCTGATAACATTAGGCTTAATATTAATTTTCATAAGGGCAGACTCTCAAAACTCTTTTCTAATATAGCATAGAAAGTAGAAGTCCATTAAGGAACTTCTAGGTGTGGCTGCAGGGAGAAATATCTACTGTCAGGGTTCCACACAACATCAGCAATGCAATCAGAACTCCAAAAAGACAAAGTCCAAGGAATAAGATTTTATTGAAGACATTGTTCTGGTACGTCCTGGAGAAATCCCGAATCTAAATATTCCTGGGCTTTCTCCACCCAAGTAAAACTGAAAGTTCCACCCCACTAATTATCACGTGTTAATTTCCCTCCAACCATTTCAAAAAGAGATTGAATGATCCCTTAAGACACTGCCCCTCGCAGGTGTGAAATGTCTGGAGAAAGGTTTCATGAGAAACAGACCTAAAAGAATGAAAACAAGATAACCATTCTGAGTTTCCGTTTCCGCCCTCTCAGCGACCTTGCAGTAGAAAAAGAAAAAATGTGTCAAATCTAAAAGGCCCTAAATTTTACTGTAGACAATGGCCAATATTCTTCAGCAGAAATCCCCCCCAATAAAATGTCCTTTTAGATTCTGACATCTACAAAATGTCTGAAACTGCCTTCATAAAGAGTGAGACTTCAGTTCATTTAATTCATGAATTACCCTATCACAATATTTAAAAGAGGTTTTTAAGCCATTGCCTAACAAAGGCAAGCCTCTAGTTATCTAACTTTTTTTATTTAGACAAATCGAGAACTGATTGTGAGACCTTTTGTACTCAAACCATGTGCAAAAAAATAAATAAATCACATGGTGGAAACCTTTCCACTATACCAGTGGTGGTGAACCTTTTACTTACCGAGTGCCAAAAAGTGTGTGCTTCGCGCGTGCCATCCGCACTTGCGTGTGGCTCCTCCATATGCACTGCATGTACAACCGCATCATCTGCGCATGCATGCAGCTTTTGCATGTGCATGCACGTGCACTGCATGAGGCACTCATGCAGACATGAGCAATCGCATGTGCATGTGCAGGAGAGCTCTGAAGATCAGCTGGATTTCCTGCTGCAATCGTGTGCATGCACAGCGGAGGCCCAAAGACAAGCTGGGTCTCTGAAATCATGCATGCGTGCATGTGCAATCACATGTGTATGCTCAGCTGGAGATAAATTGGCTGACAGTTTGTATGCACAGCAAGATGGCTCTGCCTGCAACCTGTGGCACCCGTGCCATAGGTTCGCCATCACAGCACTATACACTTGGATAGATGCTTTATCTTTGTTCTTTCAGAGTGACAGGCTCATGCCCATATTCTTCTCCATGTCTTACAAATATTGATCATTGACTTAAATAGGGCTTACCCTTCAAGAAAACAAAATATCTAGTTCTATAAGAAAGACAAGTGTCTTCGGAAAGGCATTCCTTTTGAATGTTAATGATGTGCACACATTTGGCAATGAATATGCTTTCTCCAATTTGAATGGGCAACAGCTCTCAGATCTTCCCAGCTAGCATGGCCACTGTTGATGATTTGTAGAGTTGAGTCAGAGAAACAGAAAGGCATTCAGATTGGAAGAGATTATTTATACTATGTCAGTTCACAATAAAAAAAAAACCCTTGATATTTGGCTATGCTAGGTATCAATACTAGGACTTAAGTCAATAGCAGGTTGAGGAAATATAATCTAACAGCTCCTTGAGTAATTATACTGAGAATATTAGTCATGTTGTTTCAGTAATAACCAAATACTATTGCATGACAGTTTGTCCACAGTTGTTTCTTAGATTCCCCCCACCCCAGAGGGTCATGTATTCAGTCTATTGCATAGTTCACAGACAAAAAGTGGTGTGATGTAGGCAGTCATTTCCTGAACGGGTATGTGGGAAATAAAACCAACTTCAGCATCTCGTCGGTGAAGTAGTTTACGGCTTCTTTGTTCTGTGGTTACAAGTTTTACATCGAAAAACAAATTTATTGGTTTGACAAATAAGGAGAGCATTTTCTGTAAGAAAAGAAAAATGACATTGCAAAAAATGGAACCCATGAATAGAATGAAAAATGGAAAGTTTACTGAAGCTCAAACTTTATTACATTTCAAAAACAAAGCCTTAATTATCCAAATTAAATAAGTATTTGGCTTAACCATGAATAGGGAACTATCATTTGCTGCAGCTAACATTTATTTTTCGTGTTTGTTATATTTTTAATGCAACCTCTTAGAAGAGTTCATTTAGCAGATTGTGAAAATAATACTTGCCTTAAATTTTTATTCCTGAACTTCCAAGGAGCATCTAGAGATCCACAAACATTGCATAAGCATTCCTAAAAATTGGGAAGTGTCAGGAAAATAAAAGTGCTTTATTTAATTTCAGTTGGGAAGATAGGCACTGGTCTTCATTCCTGAATTATCATCCCACTTCCAAACTATACAGAAAATCAGCTTAACAAATGTAACATCAAGATACCAGTTAGAAATTGTTTTCCTATCAATTAACTAACAGGAACCAGTACTTATAACACTGACACTTTACAATGAATGTAAGACATCACTGCTTTAAGGATGAACTATTGTAAATTTGTATTAAATATCCTAAAAAATAATAGTTTGTGATGACCGAAATGTTTACATCTTCTGTTTTAATTGAAGCCTGGTAAAATATATGTAATAGCCATAGATTTGTAGGGGACCTCAAAAAAAACAAATTTAGTAACTCAGATATGGGAACTGCAAATTCCACATTCTGTGACTGTAATGAATCCTGCAAATTGTAGACATCCACAGAGCTATTTCAGATGCATGTTTTATTTTGAGATAATGATTGAACTGGGTATTTCTATTTCAGCGACTTTCTTTCCTTTTTTTTTTAAGGGAAAAGAAAAACAAGACTATTAGATTGCTGGAATTCATGGAAGCTTTACTTGATTTGCAGAGATTCTTTCTTCATAGCAGCCTCTCACAAAAGGGATCTCATTTTGGTAGGATGTAGCCCACCAAAAACCCTCATGAAGAGGTGAGATCCCTTTTGAAAAGGACATTTGTTCTTATTTTAAGAGCTGCTGGATTGCTGTTTCCAGATAGCGCAAGGGGGTCACATGGCAGGTTAGAAGAGGCTGAGAAGGACAGTGGTACCATAGCACTGAGGAATTGACTCATAATCGTATGAATACTGGTTGCTTTTCATACAGTGAAAATATAAATGTAAAGAACTTGAATTCAGTTTTATCCAGCCCTGACAGTCTTCCTTCAGATGCACTCCCTGATATGCTTCTTAAAGAGCAAGTGCAGCCTTTGATTGGGAAGATGTTGACCCAATCAAAGCCAACCTACTGAATCTGTGTAACTGTCAGGGCTGCATTTCTGTACATTTCCTAGGAAAGAAGACTCTTCTGCTCCGTGGATTTAGAGAGAAGCACTTTTACTAAGAACATACTGGTAACAGCAAAGAAAGTAGGATCTGTGTAAAAAGACCATGTACATAGGCTTTTGAAACACAATTTACAGCCCAAACCCCTTCTAACTAGGCAATCACATTCCAGAGCTGCAGATAACAGTTACAGGCATGCTGATATATGAGCTTTCCCCTTCCCTCCACCCTCTGTTATGGCAGCAACGCCAACGGCTGCTGACAGTAGATGTTGGAGAAGAGATGCCACAGCACCGAGGAATACTCCTCCCTTTTTCTTATATTGTTGCAAATCTTGATACATTACATTGTTTTGATACCATGATATTTATACAATATTAATTAGAATTATTGCCATTATATTGTTTAGATAACATCGAATGTTGGAAATAAATAAATATATTTAATTTAATTAAACCTCATAGAACAGGGGTGTCAAACTCAATTTCATTCATTTGACCTTGGGGTGGGGCTTGGGTGGGCATGGCCAGGATGGACATGGCCAGCTTGACAATACTCATGTTGGGGGTGCCTGTGGTGGCCCGAGTGCTCTGCCAGCGAAAACGGGCTCCCGAGCTCCGTTTTAGGCTGTGACGGCCTCCTGCAACCCTCTGTCAGTGAAAAATCATAAAATAATTTGATTTTTTTAATCCTAATTTGAATGTAACATTAAAAAAGAAACTGCTGCAGATTATATCAAAGTATTTGTTATACAACAAAGGTCTTAATCTTGAGCTAATTACTTGAAATTAAAGTGGTTTTAACCTAGGATCTGGATAATTCATAGTTAAATGGCACTTCTGTTATTAGCATGTCTGGAAAGAAGATCAGCCTCAAATATCAGCGTTTGAGGTTAACTTAGTTAAAATGATACCATTTTTCGACTAGTTTTTAGATGAGTCATGTACCACTAGTTCATAAAATAACTCTGAACACTAGTTTCATTTTCCAGCAGGGTTTTAGACTTCTGATTGCAAATTCAAAGGCAGCTAAATGTTACCACACATCAATACAGGGAAATTTAAAGGAATCCAATCTAGTATGTTACATTTTCTAGTTACTCAACCTATTAGAAATGTTTTCCAGTTCTTTACAAAATTTGGTATCCCATTCCCCCATCGAATGCTGCTCCTGAATGCCAAAAAGAAGGCAATAAAGAGAGCAGAATATATTGGCTCAGGATGATGGGAATTGCAATTCAACAAATTAGGAAGAATCTAGGCCAAATGAATATCTCTACATTGTTTAGTTGATAATATTTGGTTGGGCCTCTCCTTGCCATGTGTCTATGAGGAATGTAGCAAAGGCTTACAAATAGCTGATATTGGATATAAAGTTCTTTCATTAGTCAATTATCTACTGTTATCCATAGTGAGCTCAATGCTAGGATATACAATATTTATGACCATGATATTCCAAAAGCTCATTATTATATTGGGATGCTAGATGTTGTTTTATACCACTTAAGGCAGGGGTGTCCAACCTTGGCAACCTTAACAATTGTGGACTTCAACTCCCATAATGTTTGCCCTGTGTAGTATCAGACTATGTTAGCAACCGTTAAAATGAACAAGAATAAAAAAACAGCTTGGAATTATGTAATGGATATACTGAAGCTATTTTAGAGGGATTGGTCATCTTGGAGAAAATCTATTTATGTGGTTGCTAAGACTTGACACTGACTTGATGGTACATAATCAGTCCTGTAGCCATGGGGGAGGATGAAATACATTGAAGAAAGTCAGAGTAATTTCTTTCCACATCTGCAGTTTCCCTGCTGCAATTTATATTTTTATTGGCTTTTTCCCTTCTGCACAAAGTTCAAATATTTATAGGTCTGGAATTGGGAATCCCTAGGGAGCAATTTGGGGTGAAATGATAACAAAAATAGAGAAAGAATTAAGCAGATTTCCTCTTTATTATTTCTTAATTGAAATGGTTCCTTAATCAAACAGCTTTTCATCTTTTAGGGAAAATCTGGGTTATTATATGCATATTCCATGCGGAATAACTGTGTCTGGAGTTCTTACTGATTAAAGCTAGTATCTACCATGAAGCACAAGTGTTAGAGGTAGGATGTTAAGAAGGAGCACCATCACTTCTCAGGGTTTCATTGGTTACCTTTGCTTGTTGGGCATGACAGTTCCTCCACCAGAGTGGGTCAGCAGAAATGCTTATGCCTATTCTCTCTTGGTTTGCCTGTAAGGTCAGAATTTGGTAGAAGGAGATGGCCTGTCTTCCATTAGAAGAGAGAGGTGAATGAGCAGTTATTTGACAAGAAATCTGAAAGCCTATACAGTGGTACCTCTACTTACGAAATTAATCCGTTCCGAAAGCCATTTCATAACTGGAAAATTTCATAAGTAGAGACTCTTTTTACCTGTAAATGCCCTAATCCGTTCTTCCGCGGGCAGGAGCGGGCGGCCGCGGCTCCGCAGCGGCAACGCCGGCTCTTCTCCCGCCACCCAGGTGGTGCTGATGGGGAAAAGCAGCTCCGGCAAGACGAGCATGCGCTCCATCGCGGGATTTAGCCAACTCGAAAGAAATTTTGTAAGTCGAAATTTTTGTAACTAGAGATCTTTGTATCTAGAGATACCACTGTATATGTCATTCTACAAAATGAAAGGACTTTTGAAAAAAAAAAAAAAAGACAGATATGCTTCTGGGTTACCAAACTTCAATGAAATAACGACAGGGCAAGGCTCTTCTTGAAATAAGATGAACAAAGGAAAGTTTACTGTGCTTTCCAATTCAGCAGACTATTATGGCATGTATTCTGAGGTTGCTTTCTTTGCACAGCTTTGAATCTGAATAGAGAACTTGCTTTGAGTTTTGCACTAGTTATCCAAGACATGGGACCTGTAATAGCTTCACTAAAAGTGACCACTGAGCACAACAAATGTAAAAAAAAAATAAAGCAAAATACATTTGCTGCCTAGCTGGCCTTTGGTTTCAAAACCATTTAAACCATTAAGCATCTTTAATGTGTAGCTTTCTATTTATAGAACGCTCAACTAAAACTTTAAAATGAATTCAGATAACACAAGTTCTTTAGCCAATCAAATATACCAAAATAGAAGTGGCAAATACATTCCTGCAAGGCAGATACCTAATTGGACCAGTTTTCCAGCACTCAAACCACAATCACATGATCTCAGGGCACTGCAGTGGCCAGAACTTAAAGACCGATTATCAATACCACCCGTTCAATGCCATTGAAAATGGAAAGGGTTGCTGAATGAACAGTTGTTAAAGAAGGACCATCTGTATGCCTCTTTCCTTTGCTTCTCCAATTGTGGGTCAGAATGGAAAATTTTGCACATGGCATTGAGCCCAGAAAGAAGCAGTCTGTTTACTGCTGCAGTTGTTGGAACAGCCGGTGTCAGGAAATATGGCAATGTGTTAGCAAGACATTGTCACCTTTTGACGTGTGGCTGCTTCTTTTAATAAAGATCCATTATCTGTGTTGGTTTTTGTAAGAAGGTAGCACAGAGTGCTGCAAAGGATTGTAACAGGAAATAGAAAGCTATGCATGCTATGAAGCATAAACTTGATACATAAGTAAGCTTTTGCTATATGTTAATTTTGGACAATATCATCAACTTGCTGAATGTAAATTTTATTCTGGCTTAAATGACATGCAAATCCTGCAGCAAATCAAAATCTGCAAAATGGCAGATTTTGTCATGATTGATACCCAGCATTAGACATATACAGAATTTTGATTACATTGCTATGCCTTTCATCTCTCCAAAGTCCCATCCAAAATCTTATTCCCGTGAATAGATTAGATTAAGAGATGGTGACTGATTTGAATGAGATTTTGAATTGGAATTAATGAGCTGCTGTATTCCGTTGTTTTGAACTCTCCAGAGGAAGAATCAATTTAACTGTCATGTAATATAATAATATACAATGTGATATATTTCTAATGTGTGATATTTTACATGTTTCAATGTGTTACTTTTAGTTCAACAGATGTGGAACCAAGTGGTAGAGAGGCAGAAGATTCAGCTATTTAAAAAAAACATTTAAGTTCTTTTTGGTGATCATCTAAGTCCAGAGCTGTTTTTTAAAATTTCTTTGGGTTGCAAACTCTTCTTGGACATATCGACAGTAGTGGACTATGGATTGCAGTCCTTGCCCCTCAGAATTGTACTTGATGCAATCCAAATGCAGATGCAATTTCTAAGCCCCCCCACCCCCACCCAAACTGACTAGCTGTCAGTGCTATGGACAGAGGGAGCCACACCTGAATTGAGGGGCCCATCATGTAGCACCATATTGTCAGTCACTTTACCTTGTCTGTCCATGTGGCAAATTGGTAAATTGCAGAAATGATTTATCATTGCCTTCTCTCATGTGGTATGAAAAGTTATTTTTTTTTATTGCCATTGTGCTAATCATCCACCTCTAGCTTTATCCAATATAGGTGCTTGCTTGCTTTAGCTGAGCCAATGGGATGATCTTCATGTATAGGATGATCCTTCTGGGAATATACATTTGGTCTACACTGCCAGTGTTCTTTGCTCATCCTTCCTAGGAACATCCCCCAATCTCTTCATTTCAGTAGCACCTAATTGGGCACAGAAAAATCTGTTAACTGGCCAAGATTCAATGGAGCCACAAAAGAAAATGCCACCTTCCTTGAGGCTGCCAAGCATGCTTTTGACAGTGGTTCTTTATGTTACTGAAAAAGCTGTATGCCAGGTCCCAGGAAGCCAACATTCAAGATTATCGTGCTGTGGATTTCATATTTTTCAACCAAACAAATTGCTTTTGGTTCTGCAAATGACGCTTAAGAGACAGTTTACTGGTATGAACAAATTGGCTGCCAGCAGTGGGGAAAACGTCCTTAGCATTCATTATTTTCTTTTTGCAGGGTAGATTTTTCAATGAACAGATAATGCAAACGCTGGAGGTCAATAAACTTTCTAAGCAGAAATTTCTATTTCATACTCAAACTGTTTATTTTTTTTGTAAAAAATACTTTTTTTTTTTTTGCCAGAGAATAGAAATCTACTTTAGTACTAAGGGACTGAAAATTAAAACTGTTCTGGAGAGGCTGAGTTTCAGGACCAGCCTCAAACATTTACAGTATAGAGTCTGTAGCCAATATAGCTAGCATTGAATGAGTTACTATCATTCTCTTCTCCGTATGTAAAAGGGAAACTGTAATGCAGGATCGAGATGGGAAAATGGATAATTAAGCAGTCACAAGCTAACAGAAAAGCTCCCTCAAATATTATTCAGTCATTGTGAATTTTCATCCATAATGGTCTTCATCCAGGAGAGATAGGTGTCTGTGAGCTGAGTATAGATACCAGGATATTCGGGATGGTCACATTTTTTAACAAAGGACACAATGCCTCTTTGCTGCTCGCTGCATATCAAAGGCCCACCGCCATCACCCTGAGAAAAAAGACAGACAGAGTGTGTTACTACTCACAAAAACTAAGAGAGCTCGGCTGCTGTATACAGAAAAAGTAACGGAAATCAGCAATCACTGTTGTCTTGTTCTGTGTCTTGGTTTTTGGGGGGTATCTCTCCAAGACACAGAACAAGACAACGGTATCGCACTCCTCCTCTACATCAAAGGCACCACAGAGAAAATCAGCAAAATTCTCCACAAACATAATATCAGGACAGCCTTTGGCACTGACCAAAAAATAGCCAACATCCTAAGAAACCCCAGACAATATTCAGCTAGAAAACCAAGGAGTTTATGAAATACCATGTAAAAATTGCCCAGCCACATATATTGGACAAACCAACAGGAGAATAAATGCGCGCATCGCAGAAGACAAGAATGCAGTTAAAAAAGAAGAAAATACTTCCTCTTCCAACACCTTAAAGCCACAGGACAGAAAATCAATTTTGAAGGAACCAAATCAATATCCAACATTGAACATTCCAGCAAAAGAATAATCATGGAAGCCATCGAAATAAACACCCCCATAATATGAACAAACAAGATGATACCTCCCACCTACCAGACATCTGGAAACTAGCCCTCACTGACAAACGAGTCCCAGCCACAAAAACCAACACCAGACCCAAAACAATACAGGACACCACCACCAATCCCCCTCTCCAGACCCAGGCTCAAACCCATCCTATAAATGAAGGACAACCACCATCCA
>JAEANM010006743.1:0-12030 GCA_017656035.1 Myanophis thanlyinensis | reverse complement strand
TTTCTTCCTAAGGCATCTGTAAACATTCTGTACTATCCTTGCAAACAGCTTTTGGCAATCATTAGGGGGAAAAAACCAAAGCAGAATTATTCTCTATGGATCCTTTTAATTTATTCCAAGGAATGTGCCCAGAGGAATAACAAGATCTACTATACGAAAAAATAGTGATGGGTTATTTTACTATCATTGTATGCCATAACTTCAATGTAGGCTAAAGAAAAAAAAAATCACAAAAAAGGACAGATATTATAATTACAATCAATTCCTTGGATCATTCCGTGTTCAATTATATCTTAAATATTACATACTTACTTTCAGCATGATTTTATACACGTATGATAACTACTAAAGTCAGCAGGACCTGACCTCATAGAAACATGTGAAGAAAAGAACACTTTTTATCTGGCCTGCAAATTTTATTTTTGTGGTTAAAGAGTTCATTTTAAGAAGTAGGAATTCACATTTCCTATTACCCAGATTTTACTGCCTGATTTGGGAGAATGGATCTAAAAACATGCTCCTAACAGCAGAAACAAGCCAAAAATAAAGATGATGATAGGTGGTAGGTGGTAGATAGATAGATAGATAGATAGAACACAGTAAAATCTTATTTATTGAAAAGAGAAGAAAAGTTATGGTAACTTTTGTCCTACAGTTGGATGATCACATCTGAAACAAACTTTTGGAGGCACATTGCTGAATATTGCCAATTTAACAAGCTGTTCTGTGCTGCAAGGGACATATTTATGGACATACTTTCAACAAGACATACCTAGTGTGACCAAGCTGTGCTGTAGTAAAGAGCAGAAACTATTAGAAAAATAGAGGGTGTTTTTTTTACATAAATGATTTCACACATAGAAATTATTAAGTTCAGATCCACTGAGCAAAAACACTCAGTGATAAGACAGATTTGTCATAAGCAAGAAGCTATTATATGGAGTAGAACAAGCAAAATGGAGCACATTATTCCTCTGTTAACCCATGCTGTGGTGTCAATAGTTATTAATTGATTGTAAGGAGCCTACTGCTCTAAATTTATTAATTTTCATGCTGATATTTTAAATAAGATTTTTAATATTTTTCCAAGGGACTGACAGCAATGAACACAATATAAATATATTGATTACAAGAGAAAAATATGGAGAGACAGAAGATATTAAAACCTATAGCAATCTTCAAACATTTGTTGATTTTGGAATAAGCTTCTAACCATTCTGGTTGCTTAAGTTTAAAGTAATTAAGTTATTTCCAAAAAAAAAGCTTTGGAAAAATTGGTGTTACTAGTATGTTTTTGAGCGTAGTTCAAAGAAGGTTAGGTTTGATTTGTATAAAGTCAGACTATTGGAGACACTGCATCTTCTGTAATACGTTGAAACCACTTTTGCCATGAATCCACTATGGCCTTTTCAACAGGCATTGTTGTATGACAAGGGACGCCAGTTTTCTGAAATTTGTTGTCTCACACCAGCTGAGAATAAAATTTTTCAGTCTTGATTTTTAAGCTGAATCACTTTCTAAAATGGATTTTAGATAACCAGGAATGTTACCTACTATCATTGTGTTTTTAGTTAATTCATTTTTGTTTTAGTTACAATTTTTGCATCATATATAATTCTGTATGTTATTATCTTCTGGAGCTCAGTTTTTACTAAAAAGACAAGTTATGAATTTGATCAAGATCCTCTCTGGATTTTGAGTTTGGAGAAGAGCAGAGCAGACTTTCTATTCTCAACATATTGGTTCTGTGCATAAGCCTAAGCCTATTTGTCACCATCCATTATGTATACAAAGACCAGCATATAACATGCTGTTTTCTTATCTGCTGCCACCCAGAATTAAGGGGTAATAATTTCCAAAATTCCTAGTCACTATAGCCAAATATAGTTTAAGGCAAGTGACAAGCACAACTAACACATCTCTCCCCAATTTGTAATTAAATATTATTTAATCAGTACCAAAGTATGGTATTAATTGTGCTTTTATATTATAGATGAGCATCACTACTTATCAGAGAGCTGTATTTATTTGTAAAGTTTTACTAACTGAAAGATTAAAAATAATCACTTACAGGTAGTCCTCAACTAATGATGATTCATTTAACAATTGTTCATAGTTACAATAACATTGAGAAAAGTAACCTATGATCAATCCCCATACTTATGACCATTGCAGTGTCTCAATAATCATGTGATAGTGATTAAGACCCTTGGCATCTGTTGCACATCTATGACTGTCACACTGTCCCACAATACATGTTCACCATTTGCAATCTTGACAAGCAAAGTGAGTGGGAAGCCAGCAGGGAAGATTGCAAATTGTGGTCACATGATATCTCACTTAATAACCATGATGATTTTCTTAACAACCATGGCAAAAAAAAGTCATAAAATTGGGTGTGGTCATGTGATGCATCACTTAACAATCACACTGCTTAATAACAAATTTTCTCATCCCTATTTATTCATTATTTATTGTTTTTTGGGTAAATCACTCAAGCAGTGAACAAACCTAATACTTCTACCTCCGCATATGTAGTCCATAGCTGCCACCCTGTGTGGTGAGTTGGACTGAGAGACAGTGACTGGTGCAAAGTCCATTTAACTGGGCTTCATGCCTAAAGTGGGACTAGACTTCACAGTCTCCTGGTTGCTAGTCTGGTGCTTTAACCATTAGCACAACTGCTGTGGTCATAAGTCCAAGCTAAGTGTATATTCCTTAATACTCCAAAGAAGTATTAGAATGTTAGAAAGGGTTTTTCAGAAGTGATAAATGAAAGGGATGGTTATGACCACAGGTCAAATCCATGGAGCATGAGTGCATATTCAGTTCGCTATGGATGCCACCTATATACACTCAGAGCTGACATTTAACAACAATTGGGTCCAGAGTAGCATTATAGTGAAACAAACTGAAGCCAGAGACTTTATGTTCTCTGCAACACCGACTTTATCTTGTCCTCCTGGCTGTTGCTTCCATTTTATTTCGGCAAACTCTTTTAAACAGATAGAGCAGCTTGTTTCCTTGACAGCACAGAATGAACTATTTTGGTTTTCTTTGATCTGTGTCTGTTCAGCATACTGTATCCATAGAAATAGCTTCTGTCCCAAGACTACAAGCATGTTGTATTATGTATGCCTAAAATAGTGTGTTAATACTGCATTAAGTTGGCACTGTTCACAGCCTGGAAAGTCATGAAAAGAAACTTTAAAGAGCCTCAAAGCCTTGTTGTAGAGTTTATGTGTCTCTTGCCTGATTATTCCATTAACCATCAATGCCATAATCTTAAAAAAACAAAAATCGCAGATGCTACAAAGCTTGCTCTTATTTTAAAAGTTTATATATGCTTTAAAATATACATAAAATATACAAACTGTTACAGATTGTATTCAAGTATAATCTTTTACATTGTTTTATATGAACATGACAAATGAGGGGTCGTGGTACTCTCTGAACTTGGATATTTTCTTGCAGATGTTTCCTTACCCAATTTAGATAATATCAAAAGTACTAAAATATATATGGTTCATGCCTGATGACCAATTGATTAATATATAGTGTATGGGATACAATTCAGATACAAGATGCATCTGGGGAAATGAGTAGTGAATATGAGACAATAAATGTATTAATTTTTGAAATGCCCTTTACTATTACTGTTGTTAAATACAAATGTCCCTGCTCTTCTAAATAACAGATATTTTCTGTAGCTATTGAACATCTGTTAGAATGATATCGTTTTCAAATTAAAAAAATTAACTTTTCAATTGTAGCTTCAAATAATTTTTTCTCTTAAAAGCAAACATCAATTTTGAAACAATATTTTCCTTCATTTTTAAAATCTTCTGATATTTTGTAATCTATCACAGCCTAAAGTCTTCTGCGGGTAAATAAGAATATTCTTGAGAGCAGAAATCTAATCAGAGCAAGGAAGATTGAAGCAAATTTTATAATTCTATTGCAACTTTAATAAGATGAGCAAATTCTAGCATCTAATGCATTCTGCAAAGACAAGCATTAAAGAGCATTTATTCTCTAAGACTATGACTGAAGAAGAAAGGCAGAAAGAAATAACCTCAGATTACCAATCACAATCACACATTCACTATTCTAAGAGAAGAGAAAGTAGATTCTCAACTTTCTATTTAGACTGTATTCCTCTGAGCATGGGCACTCAACTTCTTTGATCAACCGTGGTGAGGCCTGTTCTAAGTGGAACCTGTCCTGTTAAACCAATGTATGGTCTTGGCCACCGTGCTGCAGCTCAGTTTAAGGGTCTTGGCAATCTTTTATTGCCTAGAGCCCTAGACCATCTGTATGTAGAACAACAATTCATTTTTTCACATCCTTTTTCAGGCATTAATGGCTATGTGTTGTGTTATTTTGAGGGGACAGCACATTTACACTGTTATACAAGCTGTATACTCACTACATTGTAGCCAAGTACCATTTCTTCAGTGTTGTCATATGAAAAGTTATTCTTAACTATTTACAAAATGGGAGGAGGTGTACTCACTTCTGTGATATACTATAAATCTTCATGTCTGTATCTGTAGTAAAGACAAGGATGAAATTGACCTTGAAAGAAGCTTTGCTTGATAAATATACAGTTTGGTTTTTATTCTAGGGCAGGGTGTTATGCACGATGAACCATTGTCATCACATCATGTATTGCAACTTTTTCCCCCTTTGTTAAAATGGAGGTGGGGGTGGCCAGTGCATTACGCATCCAGCCTGCAGGCTGCAAGTTTAACATCCCTGTTCTTGGGTATAGTTGCTTGCTTTAGGTCATAAAATCTCTTGAACCAAACCATGCTTGATTACTTTCTTGCAGATGTTTCAAGATCTGTTTCAAGATTCAAATCCAATAGCCTGCTACATGGATCTTTTTACTGCTATGTTGAGCAATGTCCTTATAGAAGTATTGCTCGCATTTGGAAATGCATGACAGCCTTTGTGGTAAAATCTTTCCTGGACCTCTTGGAACATTTAGACTAAGATATTTCTATTTCTTTTTCTCATTCTGTTCAACTTCCAAATAAGTGAAAAACTCCTTCAAAACCTGTTGTCTCTACTCATTATTTTCCTAGTCATGTAGAACAAAATCTGATACCTTAGGATTACTGACTTTTTCATCAAAATAAACAATACTGCATACTTTAATTCTGTGACAAGTCTAGGATCCTGTATTCTTGTAGTATGGTGAGTATCTCATTATTGCTTCTTCCTTGCATCAGCATTTCAATTTGGTTCTCTTTTCTTTTGGCACATATGCATGTACTTTAAAACCAAATATTTTATGTGCCTTTAGTTGTGCTTCTTTCCACACTATATGTCATATGGTATTGCTTCTGTGGCTTTCATTAGGAACTTGTTCTGGAAGCAGTTGGCTGCTGAACTTGTTATGGCTAGTTTCTGTCTGTCAGTCCTGTGTTTTGCAACATGTACTTTATCATTTCAATAAGGAGGAAATACTTGCTCTCTAACATATCACTTTGTTCTGTAATAAAAGTTACTGTGCTTTCACAATTCCCCTGCTATGTCAAGTATAGTTAACATGTATCTTGCTGTATATTCACCCCATTGTCTATGTATAGTACTTGAGGCTCTCCTTAAATAATTTTTAACAAAGCCACATGTTCTTTATTTTTAAACAGTTGACCCTTTTCACTGAACAAGCAGCAAAATGTTTATCTTATGTAATTATCTATGAATATGTTTACTTTCACTCAATGTGGTGGCATGCATTGGCCAACAAATGTCACAAAACTGAATGTAGATTCCTCTTTTTGTCCTTTTCTCTTCATATTCAATGGCACATTGCTTTTGATATTCATATAACTTAAACACCTGGACCTATGCGTTTATATATGGCCATAATTTCAATTTTTTATTTAAAATATCCAATTTACAAACAGCATCTAAGACTCTGTGACCCATACACTAATCCAGGATTAGTGAAGCAGATTTTCTAACTATAACACAGGAATTTATTTATAGTAGGTATATCACAGAGATATGCAAACTTTTCATCCTACTGGGAGAAGAATCCAGCTGCATGTGCTCTGACCATGTACTTAGGAAGAAAGGCTGAAGGAACTGGCCTTAGAACAATAATATTATAGACAAAATGCAGAGTGACCAATAAAGAGGGGATATAAAGATATCGCTCTAGATATAGTTAAGCTTGTGATCAATAGGTCATAACATATTAGGCACAAGGAACTAAAAGAACTTCATGGACATCAAAACCCAACAGTTCAACCCTATTCGATTTCCTGCCAGACAGCCAGTGTACTATTTTACTTAAAGTATTGGGCATGGATCAATGAAACAAGAGTTCAAGTGATCATTTTTTAAACTAATCAATTTAACCTAATCTCTCAGCTCTGCCTAGCTTTTCACTTCTACAGCTTTTCAGGCCAGGCAATGATTTAATGGTATCTTGTAATTATATTTGAGAACAGGAGTAATTTTAGGAAGCATGAGGGACAGCCACAGACTGAACAACCAATTATAAAATATATCTCAGCCCACAGAAAGGGGATAACATAGAAAATATTTTAGAAGGGACCCTCCCTAATTCTCAAGAGAGTAAAAAGAAAGGGGGAAGGAAACTTGTAACCATATAATAAAGATAGAACTAGTACTTTTGGTTTGCTTCTTTTCTGGATTAACTTGCAGGTGTGGCAAATATTAATATAATATATAAAATATATAAAATGTCAACTGTGAATCAGGCCATCTATTTGTATTACAGTGTAAAAGATTATAGACAGATGATAGACAAATGACAGAAAGACAGATAGATTATATAGATACTGTATATTTTTATTTCTGCCTGTTCCAAAGTGAATCATTAATGAAAATCAATAAAGTACCTTTCTACATCTCTTGGTGGAGAAGGGGAAGAGGAATATGGCTATCAGAAAAAAAATTTTTACTGTACATGTCAGCATTATCCTTTTTTTTTTTTTCAAATTGGCTTATAATTGCTTTGCTCACTTTGCAGCAAGCATCCTTATGTACGAGGCATGTGCATTCCAGTTCTAGTATGCCAAACTAGTGTGAGGACGAGCCATGGGGAGCCCTGCCTGTACTACTGTCCTTTGCTTTCTTGATTCCATGGCTCCTGAGGCAATGGTTTACATTTTCAGGACAACAGCAGGATATCTGCAAGCAACAGAGCACTCGTCAGGCTTCATTACTGCACACAAAATGACACAAGTGAGCCTGTGGTCACAACTGTGCTTATGGTACACTGAAAAGCCATTATATCTCATCGTAACCACCACAAAAAAGATCCTCATATAAATGCATACATTGACCCCAACAATTTAACTTATTTATACAAAATATTATCAGTAAAAAGCAACAGTGAAATAGTGTTTGGGTTCTAATGAAGATTTCAATCAATGCAGTTACAAATTTTATAAAATGTGATTCTCTTTTTCTTACGCCCATAATCTGTCTCTCCTAAACTCATGTAGTATGATAGCAGAATTTGTCAGCTAAACAATCACCTTTTTTTCTAGGTTAATAACTTGGAGAGCATAATTTGTATCAAATGACTAACTTGCTTTGAAGTAACAAAGCAAATTGCTTGTGTATGATTGTATATTAAGACAGTGAATTTATAATTAAAACATCTCTCCTTTCTTTATAATAAGTTGACATTGTTGTGCGTCCAACGGGCATATCTTATTCTCGAGTTAACTCTAGTGGATATGCTCAACTTTGTACTAAATTCCCTTTCACTGGGGAAATTCAAAGACATACTAACATATTGAATATGCATTAGTATACCAGTATGGTAATAGCAAAGTGGCAGCATTCACACAAAGTCTTAAACTGGGTTAAATATTATTTAGATTATGAGAAAAATCAGCATCTCTTGTATTCAAAGGACATTACCATGCAGTAATGAAGCCTGTCATTCATATAGACTGCAGCATTATGTTGGAACAGGACAAAAGCTGCAGTTTGAATTCTACATACATACCATACTTAGTTCCTTTTATATTCACACACTAGGACATATTGCTTGCAAAAGAAGTCCAGGAATAATATTTCTTTGCAAGTAGACACTCTGAGTGATCACGGCTATCCTACGGGCAGGTATCCATCATGCATGTCTATGGAATAATCCAAGTCATGGTTGTCCCAAAGGTGCTTTTTCAAGAAGCAACTGGTCAGAACCAAAGTTTGACAGTGCAGCAATCAAGCATGCCAGAAGCATCAGGAAGACAAAATCAGAGCAACCAGGGCTGAAGCCAAAGGATGGGATGAGGGTCCAAAAAAAAAAAAAAAAAAACAAGGAAAAGAACACAAAAAAACAATTGGGTGGGTGGGGAAGCAGGAAACAAAGAGAGCAAGGGGGAACACATAGATACATATTGAATCCAGTAAAGTAAATCTTGAATTTGTCAACTTTTTCTTGCATGTACCTCAAAAACCACATATTTATATAATTAAGGGCAAGATTGTTAAGAACAAAAGCAATGAGATATGCTTCACTGAAGCCCTTTATATTACTTCCTAGCTTCACCCAGCTGTTCCATTGACCAGCACATGTTGTGCATCCACAGAAGTCCTTCCAGCATATCAAAAAGCCATCTGGAAGTCTATGAAAAGATTCCTGTACCTTTCCAGAGGAGTCTTCTAAGCACTAGAAGCAAAAACCTCAGAAGTAATATAGCATTTCCCTTTTAGAACTATGGAGGGGGCACATTGCTTTTCCAAGGTTGCTTTGCATGAAACTTTACTGAAGTGAAGCAACCCTTCAAAACTTTGCATGGTCCTTGACCTGCCTGTTCATATGTACCAAAGCAGCCATTTTGAAACTTCATTCAACATGATTTCAAAATTCCAAATGTCTCCACCCTTATATTTTGAGAATTCACGTAAGGGCATACGTGAAACTTCCTGAATTAATAAATACATATGAAATGCATATGATCCCTTCATTAAAACATAGTTCTTATCAATGCTTATCTCAGAAAATATATATTTCCAAGAAGACACAATTGTAATAGCATTGATATATTTTGGACTTCAAGTACATACAAATAAGCAAAGAAAGCAGTTCTTTTGGGGCACACACATCTTTTCTTTAGATGAAGAAAAACACAACACTGGGCAGATATTTTACATGAAGGCATCTATTTTTCTGTAAGAAATACCTGAGGGAACTTATCCACATAACTTGTATGTACTTGTACCAAATGTTTCCAACACCCCCGGGGTTACTGTTGATAAAGCAAATCTTGCCAAGTCTATCAACTATCTTCCTTAAAACCATAAATATAATAAATGCCTAATAAGCAGTTGCTGCATTACTAATGCAATGTTTTAAAACAAAGCATTTTATATAATACCATATAATACATTATGAATAGGAAACACAAGTCAGGAGAAAGATTTTGAAGATTTAAAAACTAATCCAGCTGGTGAAAACTTTAATAAGTATAATCATACTATTCTTGAAAACATGAATTAAATTTAATTCTAGATTTAAAAGAATATTATTAGATTTTAGTCAAATCAGTGTTTCTTAGTTTGCCAACTGGAACATTAAAAATGACCTATCATACTGGCCTGTTAAGAAATATGAGAAGTAAAAATAAAAGCTTTCTTAAAAGTGTTATCCTTAATCTAAAGGCATAATTTGGCAATGTGGGTAGTCCTTGATTTATGACCACAGTTAAGACCAAAATTTCCATTGCTAAACAAGACAATGGTTAAGTGAGTTTTGCCCCATTTTATGATCTTTCTTCCACAGTTGTAAGTGAAACACTGAAGTTTATTAAGTGAATCTGGCTTCCCCATCACCTTTTGTCGCTACAAGGTTGCAAAAGGTGATCACATGACCATGGAACATTGCAACCATCATAAATACATGCCAGTTGTCAAGCATCTGGACTTTGTTTACATGACCATGAGGATACTGCAATGATTGTAAGCATGAAAAATGGTCATAAGTCATTTTTTTGGTGCCGTTTTGAATGATCATTAAATGAATAAGAACTACCTGTATCTAGATTTCCTGCCTCTATTCACTTTTATCCAATTGGAAAAACTACCTACAATATCTCTCTGATGATTGAGACAAATAATCAATTTTCCTCACTTCTTCACACAAGAAAATGAATTTTCCCTTCTTGAGAGAAGTGGAAGTTATACCTAGACGTTGAGTCTTATGAAGACTCATGCAATATAAATAATTGGACTTCCAAAGTTTCCTGAGAATTGTCTCCCATTGAATGATTCTATTGAGGAGGAGCTTCTCAGACAATATTCTCCTCCTGATTCTGAAAGAGGTAATTCTACTCCCTGAAACTCCAGTCGTCTTTACTCTGTCATAGCCAAAAGTTGCTGCCACAGTTAGACATATGCATTTGCATGTTACACCGCAGTCCTTGTAATATTTAGTAGGTATTTTACAGTCCTTTCTAAGCCAGAGGTGTCATGCACAGGCCATGCCCACCCCAGCTCTGCGAAGGGAAAAAAGTCATGATACATCACGTGATGGCAAAGTGATGTAGCAAGTTTGACACCCATGCCCTAAGCAGTTTACAAAGTCAGCATATTGCCACAAATGATATGGGTCTTCATTTTACCAACCTTGGAAGGATGGAAGGCTGAGTCAACCTTGTACCGGTCAAGATCGAAGGAATTGAACTCCTGGCAGTGAGCAGTGTTAGCTGCAATACTGCATTATAACAATGCAACACAACTGCTCTTACACTATGGTAGGTATAGCTATAGGGCATGATTATCCATAGGATTCCATATCGCCAATCATTTTGGGCATAGTGGATGTGCTTCAGGTCCTCTTAATTAAACCTTGTCATCTTGTGGGATCAAAGAAATATGCCTTCTTTGTCACTGCTTCTATTTCTAGGCCCTGGTTAGTATGTTGTGGGTGATATTTTTTTATTGCTATAGTTATTTATTTTGGGCTATCATATTTTATTGTCATGTCTTTAACTGTTTTAATTGTGTATTTTAATCCTATAAGCCACCCATATTCTTTTGGAATGAGTGACCTTAATCAATTTCATTACTTGTGAAGGAATTGATAGGTGGGCAAAAATGCCAAATCCAGTCTGAACATCTGGCTGATGTTCGATGTGATGAACCATAATAAAATAAACAATATAACCACTAATACCAGTAATAAAATAATGGGGAGTAGTTATTCATTTATTTTATTTTACAGGTGCCCAATTTAACAAAGTTATTTTGGATGGCTTACAATTCTAAAATTATAAAACAAAACAATTTTAAAAACTTTAAAACAATAAGAATGTCCACAAAATAAATAAATACAAATAGCAGCCATCATGAATCAACTAACAGCAAAGTCAAGTAACAGGGCCCTTGAAACATTCTGAGCCCAAAGCCTGGGTACATAGCCAAGTTTTTAAAGCTTTTTGAAAAAGCAACAGTATTGGGGCCATTCTAATCTCCATGGGGAGAATATTCCATAAAGCAGGGGCTACAACAGAAAAAAGCCTGCTTCGCACTAGCCATCTTTCCGTAAGACTACATAATCTGGCATGAGTTCCAGTTATTTAATAAATGGACTCTTCCAAATGGGATTGGCCTATCACACCCTATCACAGCACAAGGGAATGCTATAGATGCTATTAGTCAAGGAATTCTGACTGGTAAGGTGTAAGAGAAGGGCCTTTTCTACTGTGCCTCCTATCTTCTGGAGCATTGTGCTTCCCTCCCCCAGGTGAAATCCTCAACCATCCTTTTGGCCTTCCAAAAAAGCCTAAAGACCTGATTCTGCCAACTGACCTGGGACCACAATGGAGTTATGTCGTTCTGGAGGCAGTTAATCAATTAGAATAAGACCTTATATTCTGCTTGTATGCATTTCTCTCCCTTCTTTCCCTTCTTCTCAATTCCAATGTTAGTGTTAATATTTTATCTTGTAGTTCCTTTTTATGATTGTAAGCTACCTACAGTCACCTTTAGATGATATAGGGAGCATGACTCACACACACACACAGAGAGAGA